>QNGE01001996.1:55404-124876 GCA_008508345.1 Paragonimus westermani | reverse complement strand
CGAACAAGGTTTGGTATGTCGTTAGCGTAGATTAGAAAGAGGGTTGGCCCAAGAACCGATCCTTGAGGTACTCCACTTGTGACCGCAACTGGCTTCGATAAAGCACCGTCGACTCTGACTTGAATAACACGGTCCATCAGGTAGTTCTCTAACCAAGCCAATAGTTTACCCGTGACACCGTGTTGTTTTAGCTTCTGTAAAAGTATGCTATGGTTGACACGGTCGAAGGCTTTGGACATATTCAGATAGCAAGCATGGATAGGATTGCCGTTGTCTATAGCCAGCGTCCAGTCATCGAGAGTTAGGAGGAGGTTAGAGAGGCAGGACTGACTAGTTCTGAAACCATGTCGTGCAATCGAGAGTATGTTATTTTCTTCAAGATGTTTGGTAAGTTTATTCGCCACCAGTCGTTCAAGCACTTTGGAGATCACTGGTAATAGTGTAACAAGTTTGTAGTTGGACACACCTGAGCGATTCGAAGCTAAATAAATGATCCAATTCACCGTAAGATAGTTCATGAGTGGGCAACGGTACTTTCAAACACATGAAAATAAATTTAGAAAAACTCATTCTTTTCGGAATGTAGCTTGCTCAACGAAGGCTCACTTTACCTGTCAATAGTTTCGGAAAACAGCAGTGACTACGGAAGAACAGGTCAGGTGTGTTGGATGTTCAGACGCGTTGATAACACCTTAAAACTCAATCCATTAGGTTCCATTTTTGTTTCCCATCTTTGTGGTCTCACAGGTGCAAGTGGTCTACCATCGTATTTGACGCACTCTACCAAAGATGTATCTAGAACATCACAGAAGGTCACATTATGTCCACAGCAGTCAGGTCAAGCTGAGTCAGCCGGGATATTGCTTTATGGGCCTTGGGAGGTGAACAATTGGCGCTTACACAACCACAATTTCAGCAAACAGAATATTTAATAAAATTAATGAATTAGCTTCCGGGTTACTTTCTTTAGAGGTTATCGGAACTATTGAGAAAGAGTGATAAGTTAAGGAAAACAGATGGACCGTATGCATGGGTACGTACACAAATGGTTTTGGAGTGTGGCCGAGTTAAAGATTTGGACATATAGATGAGAAGGTCAGAATAAAGAGGATGAACGGAATCAAACCAAAGTTTGGACGCAGGCGACATACATGCTTCAAGCTATTCAGTGAGAAGTACCGTGACAGTGGGACAAGTGTTTTATAGATTTAGAAGGAAGCTAGAGGTCTTTGGTTCGAAGACTATAAAAAAATGAACGGGAGACGTTAAAACCAAGAGAAAAGCACATGTGCGCTAACAAAACGAAGGCCAAGATTACGCAGGGCGGAAAATGACCTTAGACGCGAAACTTAGGATGTGAGTCTTCTCGCTTTACTAACTGATTGTTAACATCAGGAGACCACGTCGAATTGTACCTCAACGTGACAACAGGATACTTAACATATTGAAGCTAGGAAGAAAATGATTTTCAACTCGTATTTTAAAGAAAAGATCAAACGGTTGCTGGTAAGCTGTTTTCTCCAAGAAAGACAGAAGAAAACACCAATACACAAAAACGTAATAAATGATAGGGGGTTTGAGTCAGAACAGCTACTGACTCCGGTAAAGCCATCCTACAGAACGAAGAAGGAAGGTATTTTCAAATGTTGGACACCAACACTGATGTCGTCTGGATAACTTGGTAGAAACGAGCCATTCTGACTGAGTATGGAGCTCATTTGAACGGGAGAGGGAAGTGAATGGGGAGTTGCGCCGTAGAGGACACTCGAATTTCTGATTAGTGGAGAACGATATTGTTTATTTAAGTGAGGTAACTTGGAGAGACTCAAAAGTTATCCGTTAACAGTCATATGAGAGATAGTTGAATGTCGTGTTTTTTGGAAAGACAGAGCGAAATCTCTACTGAGAAGGTCGAAAAAATTGTCGCGTCAGAGGAAACAGGGAAGGACTACTTTACATTCATTGTATTCAGGAATGAAAAGATTGTGTAGGACAGAAAAGTCGATGCGTCAGCATCAGATTGAAATTGGTGACACACGCACAGTTATTTCAAAACAATAAGCGATCACGGATCAGTTTCTCAAAAGCGTTTAGCTTCACCAAACTGCATGGAATCCATAGAAGTTTAGTCGTATATTTCATTAGTATCGGCATGATGCTAACTTTTCTTCAGCGGTCAGCAATTTCCCTCTTCGTGATGCACTCGGTCAATGTTTCCGCAGAAAGATCACTCAGGCTTGCAGCATAAGGCTTGAGCATAACAAAAGGACAGTTTATCCGGTTCTCCTGCATCGCATGTTTTCAGTTACTTCATTTCATTTCAGTTATTCATGCGTTTGATACAGAAAGCGGTTTGCAGTCAGGAAGTAAACCGACGTTCGGTGAGTTTCCAAATTTATGTTTCAACTCAGTAATATAACAACGGGAGTTTTGCACAGGTCATAGCTAAGTAGTTGAAATGAACGCACTCCTCCGAAGAATAGTGAAAGATGGAAGCATCTAGTCAGTTTTTTGACTTATTTTTAATGCACTAATGTACCATAACTTGCAAAATGTCAAGGCTTTGGCAATGTAGTACTTGAGTTTCATTTTTGTATCATATAGACAGTGTAACGCTTTTGTTCTGCACTCGTCATATTGTACACTAGAAACTGACTATTGTGTTGAAGAAGCATTACTGAAAAGGTGACACACTGCATTAAAGTGAGTACGGCTTTCCGAGGATTAATTAAAATATCAAGGTCTGTTTATAAGAATGCTATAAAGGCAACAGTTCCAAGTGGACAACCCTGGACAACTTCGAAAAAATGCGAATCACGTTTTCAGTTATTCAGAGGACGTGTTGTCATTTAGCTAGGTGGATTATGTACCCGAATTACTCGTTTGATTGTTCGTACGGTTACAAAATCCACACAAACCTTTTCGAAAAGTACAGTGAACTATGCGCTAGTTCGTTTCGACTGAGTTCGATTCTTCATTTGACAGTGGCAATAGAAGGTATGCTAATTCCGACTGCTCTCTGCAAACGTGGTGAACTATCACACATACACAGAGACTGAGTGAAGTGTCAAGACAACCTGGTTCGATTGATCACACCAATTGGTAGACTGGTCGGTCGATCAACAGACCGAACAGCTAGTCCTGCCCACTTGACAAACCTAAACCAACCGAAAAATCTCAGTGCTCACAAAAGGTGTACCATCTGCACACACAGCCGCCACCCTTTGGAGACGTGAACACAACGTCACTTAAACCATGATATCCACTGATTGAAATACAAAGGAATTTAAACAAAATGGGCACCGTTTTTAGTATGTGTCAAAAGCGGAAGCATACAGCTCAGAGTGCCGTAACAACCAGTCGAGGACGATATGAACCGGTCAATATGGGATCTGATATTAAAGGACAGTCTCGAAGACCTACAGTTCATCTGGTAGCGAATGACAAGGAAGTTATTAGTAAACTCGATAATCCGAAATCAAACTCCACTGTATCTTTGGAAGATCAAAACAGTTCGACTGAAATACCGTGTGTGAAAAACATAGCTGACGGAATGGTGGAGCAGAGGCAATCTTGCTTGGATTACTTTGGTGCACATCTGAAATTGTCCACAAATGGGACTAGGCAAGAAAGTGAGTCCAAAGACAATGCATCTGGGCGATTTATTTTACCCTCTGACAATAAGACATTGAATACCATCGAACACAATCCGGGAAACTATCTTCAGCTTCTGGCTCGTCAGAAAGGTCAGCCATATTGTTTAACCTATGTGGACGATGCATGTGACGATGTGGAGGATTTTTACTCGGAGGAGACCTGTCCCTAACGTCAATGAGACTAAAATTTTTCATATTGTATATATACATGATCTCGATAGAACGAACATACCAAAAGTGTTGTTGTTGTCAAAATAAGATTGACGTAAATATTCATCAGACATTTCATCTGAATTACTGTTAACCGTTATTCAGTAGACCGTCTGACTTGATGAACTATATGACGGAAAAAGTTTTCTTACGAGAGTATGTATCATGTGCGGGTTTCCACGTTACACTATACCATCTTTCTGGCGAAAGTCAGCTAGTCTTCATCAGGTTAGACGGTGGTTGCTCTTTTTAGTTGGTACTTATCATCTTTTGATTAGTACAGCAATTTCGCTGGAAGCCTATAGAGCGACATCACACATGAACCAGTTCCAAGTGCATTATCAGGGTGGACAGCTTTGCTACGTCTGCAACGAATGCCACTGTACAGTTTATTGTGCTCTAGTCTCGACAGGCCTACGTGAATTTTTGCGGTTAATCGGAATTTTAAACAACCTAACAGATCATACACTTCAGTCTAACGGTTCACATCAGGAAGGCTGAAGGGGTTCTCACCTGCTGCACAGTTACTTATCAAAGAGGACGCAAAAGGGGTTGAGGAAGAACATCACAAACTTGCTGGCTGACAAGGGTAATTACTCTTGAAGAAACGACAAACGGCAGAGAAAATATCAATGGTGAAACTCTTGCTGCTTCATTGTTAATGAATCATGCTTTTCGAGATGGTGAAATCTATCTGGTGTCAGTTGCATTTGTTTAATTTGAAGCAATGCATATCAGTATAGCAAGTTGCACGGAAGCTTAAGTGCTTTATATATAGACATTTGTATTAACATCGAGTGTCACTAACGTTTTCATTTCCGTTCCAGGCAAACTCACCTAGAGGGCACGCCAAAACTGATCTTAATAAGGCAGTTTTTCATATGAGGGAGTCTCTTTCTAATTCAGCGAGCATATTTTGGTTTTTTGTGGAAAACCCTCTTTGCTGGATGTGTATATTTTTGACAGCCTGTTTGCGAAAGGGATATTGTTTAAATAAACTTATTCCGCCAAGTTATAAATCAACACTGTGAGATGGATTTCGCGTTTGTTTCACGTGTTAGGAACGGATTGTAATTATCAAAGGATTTTCGTCAAACTACTTTGTTAATGTCGTCTTAGAATCTTTGGTTGCATAAACTCCTAGACTATTATGATGAGTTAGTACCTCCTTGGCTCTTAACTGATCACAATGGCCGAGCAATCTAATCGGTTCGATGAGGATAGAAATTAACAGATGACATTATGGCGAAAAGCTTATCAACTGCAATTCCTACTACTTCTAATTACTACAGATTCTGGATAGGATATTTCGATATCACCACGATGGTATTGTTTTGTAGGTCACTTCGGGATTAAAACAATACCAAGGTTACGGGTTTACACTAATTCCTGAATAAGTTTTTATCTTCGGTGTGGTTCTACCTTGTTGTTATGACCAACTTAGGTCTGTTCGTTATCGTTAAACGTTCTCAAGCGAACAGATACTGTTGCTTTGATGCTGCTGTAATATAACACTCGATTTCGCTAGGAAACCAACTCACATTGAACTAAGAAATCATTGCGCATCACCATCGGTGGCCAGAAGTAGCACAAAGGTGATTAGCACGGTGGATAAACCGTGTACCTCTCTGACTCTGATCGTAACTAGTCAGGGCAGCATCCAGGGTTTTAGCGCAAAAGGGTGACTCGTATTTTCCAGGTTTGGTTAGTAAACCGGTTACTATACACTAAGGTGTCCTAAGAATGCGTGAACTAACTGACCTGATATATGGCCGGTGGCGTTAAAAGAACCGTAGTAGTAATAAAAGACTGTATTCCACAAAGATCTGTCAACTGTGAACACTCAATTGCGCTATCAAAAACTCTGGCACAACCAACTTGTTCGAAAGGAAGGTTCGGGACCAAATAAAACGAGGTACCAAGTATATTGACACCATATATTTCCTTCAAAAACGAGAACCTTAAAAAGTGTATATCAGGTAGTATCTTCGNTATCAAAGGATTTTCGTCAAACTACTTTGTTAATGTCGTCTTAGAATCTTTGGTTGCATAAACTCCTAGACTATTATGATGAGTTAGTACCTCCTTGGCTCTTAACTGATCACAATGGCCGAGCAATCTAATCGGTTCGATGAGGATAGAAATTAACAGATGACATTATGGCGAAAAGCTTATCAACTGCAATTCCTACTACTTCTAATTACTACAGATTCTGGATAGGATATTTCGATATCACCACGATGGTATTGTTTTGTAGGTCACTTCGGGATTAAAACAATACCAAGGTTACGGGTTTACACTAATTCCTGAATAAGTTTTTATCTTCGGTGTGGTTCTACCTTGTTGTTATGACCAACTTAGGTCTGTTCGTTATCGTTAAACGTTCTCAAGCGAACAGATACTGTTGCTTTGATGCTGCTGTAATATAACACTCGATTTCGCTAGGAAACCAACTCACATTGAACTAAGAAATCATTGCGCATCACCATCGGTGGCCAGAAGTAGCACAAAGGTGATTAGCACGGTGGATAAACCGTGTACCTCTCTGACTCTGATCGTAACTAGTCAGGGCAGCATCCAGGGTTTTAGCGCAAAAGGGTGACTCGTATTTTTCAGGTTCGGTTAGTAAACCGGTTACTATACAGTGAGGTGTCCTAAGAATGCGTGAACTAACTGACCTGATATATGGCCGGTGGCGTTAAAAGAACCGTAGTAGTAATAAAAGACTGTATTCCACAAAGATCTGTCAACTGTGAACACTCAATTGCGCTATCAAAAACTCTGGCACAACCAACTTGTTCGAAAGGAAGGTTCGGGACCAAATAAAACGAGGTACCAAGTATATTGACACCATATATTTCCTTCAAAAACGAGAACCTTAAAAAGTGTATATCAGGTAGTATCTTCGGAAGACAAAACAAACTGAACCCAGTTTGTTCACCCAACGAACTTAGGACGAGTAACCGGTATGTACATAACCTTGACAAAACAATGCTTGCATCTAGCGCTGCACAATGAAAGTCTGTACAACTCCAGCACAATAAACTACTTCAATGCTGTTCAGCTAACCTTAATGACAAGTGCGGTTTAACAAAGTTTTCTACCCCAAACCCAACAAGCAGTATATAGATAGACAGACTTCCGTTTAATTAATTGTGGGACCCAAAACAATCATATGCTCAGTGTTTGTAAGAAGCCAAACGCGAGGATCGCTCAGGAATATAGTTCTCCCGTGAAGTATGATGGGTTCCTGAGAGCAATTGTTCTGAGATCCGGGCAACAGGTATATGGTTACATTAAGTGGTCTTGGAGCATAGAGACAATTCACCTTTCTGAAATGACCTCCAATGAATGCGCACTCCTATGCTCCTGGGAATGGGAGTAGTTTGTTACATACAAGCACAATACTGGAAATTCTGCAGTGCTTGAAAGTTTCCTTTGTCCCTGTGATAACAACTGCTCGAACTTGTGCAAAATATTTCCGTCACAATTAACAAGTTGCGCGATGAGCGCAATCAACAAAATTATCAAATCTAAGTGAACATGGATGTTGGTTGTTTCTTTGTTAATGAGTGTTGCTCATCTGGGAATGCACTGAAGAGTATATCAGCCTATTCACTAGTTATTCCTATAGTATGCTCTCCAGCAATGTAATTGTTCTAACAGAAATAGGATAACAAGAATGACAAATCAGTGTGTTTCTCCAAAGCTGACATTTTCATTTCCAAATCTGTTAATGCAGATAATCCACGTGGACAACATCACATTCTTAGGTACCATTGCCTTGTCAGTTTCCGCTGGTATTGTTGAAATATGAGTGCGGATAGCAAAGGTAGGAGTTGTGTTTGCCAGCTTGCGTCATCTGTGGCGACAAAAAATCGGCTATTGAAAGGAAGGCGGTGTACTGCCTGCATGCGCTGTCCTGCTTCACGGCTGGGAAACATAGTCTGTCGGTGAAGAAGATATTGACAGACATACGGTTGCCTATCTTTGTCCCCACCAATTAGCCCACACCACATAGAATAACCACATGAGCAGTGTGACTGTTTACCAGCGCACATATCGGGAACCACATGACATGCAGACATCTGATCAAATAATCAGGCTGCACAGATTGCGATGGTCGAGTGACGTACTCCCCTTACAACATGAGCGTTTACCACACAAGACATCACACAGTGAGACAGGCAAAAATGGAGTAAAACCACCTCATGGACAAACGACGACACAGCCAAGAAATATGCGGAATCCGACCATTCCATTAAGTAAACTGATTGAGCGTCACCTGTCCGATTGATCATTCATATAGCTGGTTAGAGGCTCCGTCCGAGACAGAACGATGTGGCAGACACTTCATTCTCACCACTTGTAGTTTTTAGGATTGGCTTTGCTCGAACACTTTTTACCAATTTCGGTAAATTTGTTTTCTTCTAGACTATTGCGCAATATTGCTGTAGTAATGGGCTACCCAAGTCACAGCACACTCTGGTCAAGCCCATGGCCTTTATACACGAATGGGTTAGCATTACTTTGACAGGAGGTGGTGGTAGACTTGTTTAAAACCATGTTCATAAAGTTTTCATACGTCTCATGGCAAACTTTTTTACTGTTCAAAGTACTCTGAAATGCATACTTCATTCAACTTGCTTTGTATACCCTCACACTAATGAGGTTCACAGAAAACCTCATTCATCCCGTTTGCCTCTAAAGAACAAGGGTTGCATAAAATGTTTGGATCATAAACTGCAGTTACTATGTAGGGCTTATTTTGAATCTCTTGTAGACCTCTGTTCTAGTTCAATATCCAGCATAACCGTTACACGTGAAGCCAGATTTATGGGCAAAAATGAAAGGACAGCAAGTCAATTCTGATGCACAACGCATGAAGTCAGTACGCCGATAAAACGAGAAGGACTAGAGGACTGGCTCTTAAAGAACAGATGTTAACTTAGACAAACAATCATGGAGCTGACATACGAAGAAGCGGGTGAGCAATACCGTCATACCACACATGACCTGAAACTGATGAATTAGTCAGACTTGGTATGTAACAAACTCCTGGCTTGCTTAACAGCTAAGCAATCGTCACTCAGTGAGTTTCTTGAAGTAAGATGTTTCAACCCGCCTGAGAAACCCAGCTTACAGAAGTATTTGTTCCAATTAACAAGCGGTTTACGGTGTGTACTCAGTAAGTCTAGTTTGATGTGTTAACTCAATCTGACGTGATATATAGTCAGGTAATTCATAATCGACACACTCACTTAAAGTCCAAGAAAACATGCGGTTCATTCCAAAGTCTAGATACGATACGAAATTCTTGTTGTGATAGTCCAGTCGTTGTCATTGTCACTATCAACCACAGTAGAATCAGAGAGAGGATAAAACAGTGCCTAACTCTGAAGATAAAAAGACAGGCAAGAAACGGCCCTCTACACTTTACTCGCAACTTTGCACAATCAAAAGCACCGAGACGACAAATTGTGGATGAACAACTCAGTTAGAAGTGAGTGTATGACGGCGATCTGTACTTCGGTATCTTTGTGGTGGGTGCTACTCTGGATGATTCATTGCATTTTTTGAAGAAAATTTAAGAAAAGAATGATAATATTTTCAACGCCGAACTCGAATAGCCGCCAATTCTCGTAAGTTCTGTATCCACGGTCAGTGAAAGTCGTGTGAACATTGGCCGATCTGTTGGTGACTGTCCTTTAGCCTTAATTCACTCGCCTAATCCACAGGCAGAACGCTTGTTATAGAGGGAAACCAGTTAACATTTGTGTTAAATGGATCTGCTACCGTGGCATATCCTTCTCTATAGGCTGGTTGGAAAATTTGCCTAGCGTTTGTTCCCAAACATAGGTTTTCAAATCCTATCGTTGTCTACTCGATGACACCAACAAGTGGTGGCAGTAGAACGCAGGAATGAATAGCGGAATCTCTGAGAATGGTATGTGTGCACACAATGCGCGTCAATAGAGTAACATTGCTTTTAAGATCGTTTCATAAATGTTCCACTTGAAATCATGAAATATGTTTTATTGTCGCCAGATAAAACCACTGATATATGAAGACAGCCTCTTCTTTAAAAATATGAAGCTTACGTGATCTTCATTTTTCTCATGGTCACAAATGCAGCCTCCAAAATACGGTTAATTTTTAGAGATCTCCATGGGGTTACTAACTACCGAAGAGTTTCGAAAGTGTTTCCCACCCCGAAGCTACAAAACCCATTCCGAGACATCCGGCGGATTATCACGATCGTATAAATTTGTGCCTGTAGAAACATTCACCTCATTTCAACAGGTGGCTGACGTTATGTTAGCCTCAGTACAAAATCTGTTGAGCGTGACGTTTAGTTAGTGAATTCAACTTGAATCATGTGGTCTCCTACCTATGGTAATCCTATTAAAAAACGACCGTTGGTTGACCAGAATCACCAGCCACATGTGGATGCCTAAGGTTAACACGCATCGACGCTTGTAATTCTGTTACTGTTTTATCATCTGGTCATCTTACAATTGATACTTTGTTGGTCTTTCTTCGTGCTCTTACTTGCTGTTCACCTTCTCTTATCCGAACCCATTATCTTGGTCTCTATCATTGTCGAAAGCAGGTCCAACTATACGCGTTAGGTTTGTCAACCTCCTGCAATCCGTGTATTACCGGTCATTATCATTAAAACACTGAGTTCCCTTGACCCACTTCACCAATAACGACAGAAGAGATACATCGCGGAATTTTCACGTCTGGTTTACCCTCAACAATTACGAATGTA
Organism: Paragonimus westermani; assembly: GCA_008508345.1. Lineage (NCBI taxonomy): Eukaryota > Metazoa > Platyhelminthes > Trematoda > Plagiorchiida > Troglotrematidae > Paragonimus > Paragonimus westermani. The sequence continues at coordinate 114,235 of QNGE01001996.1, read as the reverse complement.
AAACATTAGACTATATAGGACACGCGGATAGCAACGACGATTGAAACAGTTAGCGATTGGGTTTACATGAAACAAGGACTGCTATCAGTTCCAACTAAATAAACTGCATGCGCCAACGAATTATGCACGCATAAGGCCGGACGACGGACGTTGATTAACACTGCCTTAGAGAAAGCATGCAACTCTGGACTGCGATTACACAATAATAATTTTAACTGGCTAGAGAGGTCAACAGCTAGACCTGTTTCCACGATGTGCTTTGCGGTGGAATTGATAACAGTCTTTGTATTATTTAAACCCAATCGCTGGCTGTTTCCATCGTTGTTACTGTTCGCATGTCTCATACGAAATGTTGAACAAAATGTTAACACCTGGTGACATGTGTCCTCAATCGTTATCACTAACGTTAACCGTGTTTCAGTGGCAAGGTATGGGAATTTACTTCGTATTTTTATGAACGTGCACTATTTTCGATTAATTTCTTCTATGTACATAAATTAGCTCTGTCCTCTGAATACAAACTCATGAGCATGATGGATAGAACATAGTTTAACAAGGCAGGCGTGGGTGTGAAACCAACGATTACACTTCCATGATCTGTTCAGCCCAGGGCATCTCTTAATGATATGGAGGACTCGCCAGAATTGTTTTATGTAAACAGGGAGGAAGGGTGCGGGCAAATGACTAGAGTTTCTGTGATTGTTAGCTCAGTAGCAATTATTTAGTGAAACAAATGTGTAACGGTTCAAGCGAAGCGATACCTTATGAACCTTTGAGCTAGGTCTGTTGAATCCGACTGAGTCCCCATAATAGTCATGTTGGTCGTCTTTGTAGCGTACCTCAGAGTAGAACATGAAACAATATGCGCAAAAGTATCAAGAACAGATAGACTGTTATTTCCAATGAGGATGTAAAACGGGACACGTAAGTGAGTTACCAACCAGATGTTGCTGGATCACAAGCTAAATATATTGTGTATATTTTCATAGGAAACAATCTTTTACGCCAGGGACCTGCAAACAAGCCTAATATTCGTATGGTCGTCAACATGATACCTACAAAAAACTCTTCTGAGCGACTATTTTTTTAACGGGAGACTGACATTTCCATTGTTTGGTTTAATTAGAACAAATTTTCAAGTTTGATTCAACCGAATAACGGGTGAGAAATATACACCTCACTGGTAATCACAATGGTTATCCTCGTTCAACAGCACTCTCCGTCATTACAGATAAACAAATCTGTTAGAGTTTGCCTGACCTTTAATGACTTTCCTAGGTTCAACAAATCTTGGTGGTTATACGGTTGCTTTTAGACGAGGTGGAAAATCAACAGTGTAATTCACTGAGTGACAGGATCTTATGAACACTTTACAAAGTGGTTTAATTGATGTTCCGCTTATGGAGCGTGTAGCTGGTCACTGTATGTAGCCTGTTAGGACTCTAAACTGTAGCGAACTCTGAGGTAGCCGAATCGCCAACAAGTCCTTAACCCAGGTAAAACCAAATAAACTGAGCCAGAGGTTCATTGGACCATGATCAATGCGTTTAAATAACCCAGGAAAATTCAGAAATTAATACCTACCGTCCCAAAATAGAGACTTGCGGATTAATGGAGTAGACACAGACGGAAATGAACGGGATAACACGTGTACTGCCCACGCAGAAGAACTGAAGTAAGACGGAAAATCTTGGCATCTCTAAAGAGATTGAGGAATGAGGCCAACTTCAGCTAGAAGAAAGTTTATCTGATAAAAAGAAGTCGATATTTGTAGTGAAGACTAAATACTATCTTAGAATAACAGATATCCACTTCTTAATATGCTGTCTGATACCAAAAACGGCTCAATAGTGGATAACACAACATAGATATATCGCATTTTGGAAATGCGTTATCATTACCAGTCGCTAGCACAATGTTAGCATGTTACACATAACATGCAGACAAATACTATGAACGACCTACTCATTTAAATTGGGTTCAGGCTTCAAACCTAGGAGATCGGTGTTAGCACCAACTGAGGATATTCCGAAGTGGTTGCTGCTGGAACGGTCAAATCGTCAATTCTCAAATATAGTAGGCACAGAGAACCAGGTTTCATTTAAAAGAGTCTGTATCCCAATAGGTTTTTTTTACTTGCCCTTACAAACCGCCCAGAGTACATGAATAAAACAGTAGAATTGTGCAAAACATGATGGGTTCTCAGGGATAACCTTTTCCTAATTAGCCTCCAACCCTCTCAATCCTTCGTTTAGCCTTTGCGAAACAATTTAAAAAACCCGGGGACATTGCTACTTACTATTAACCGAAGTCTACAGATAATTGGTATAGCAGTGTTAAACAGTTATCCACTGAATGGTGTGTACGCAAAGGGCATCATCGTATACAATTTTCTTGTCATGAAGATAGTTTTCTCATATGGGCATAAACGGTCTTTAGTTCGGGCTGATAAGATTTCCTGCCTAGGTTAATTTGGCACAATAAATCGGCCTTTGCCCAGCGAGAGGTAAATAAACAGCATTAGCGCTGATGCTTTTTCAGCAGGCCCAACATGTAAAAGCGCAAACTGAAGGATACCAGAAAAACGGTCTGCACAGGCAAGGGTCTATGCAAAATTGAGACGATGTCTAGTTGAGGATTCGGACTTGGATGGTCATAGCGTTTGGAACAAAGGGAATGAGTAGACTCAGAAAAGAGCCTAGGGACAAGCGATTTAGATGCATTATATGTTCATGCACGATATTTTTAATGCGATTATTGCGAGGAATACCGCTACTGTTAAATGATTATCTTGTGAACCTTGTAACAGTTTTAGTGGGCTCGGACAATAGTCCAGGAAAACTACTGGGGAATAATATATCTGCTGAAAGAGTAACCTTGTTTTTTAAAAACGGGGGACATCAACTTGCTAGGATGTAAGCAACTGTAGACCTAAACCAAGAACATCATTCCCTTTATTTCAGTGAAAGCGTTCTTAGCAAGAAGAGAACATTTAAAATTTGGGTCCATTGTAACAACAGCTTGGTTTGTAAATTAAAATTTAGAATCATTCAGTGGACTCCGTAGGATACAGTTGACTGAGGTCCAAAAGCGACAATTCTGAACTTTTACCGTGACTTCGTGGCTCAGTTGGTAGAACTTTTCTGGTTTTTAGGGATGCCGTTTCTTTCACTGATTCGAATACAGTCGGAGTTCAGATTTTACACAGTTGGATCTCTTCCAGACTTGAGGAGGGTCTCGTTTCCAACTTGCATTCTAGAACAAATGTCGAAGTCTGTCAGTAATAAGTTCTGATGAAAAGAGAGAATGAAAGATTCGTGCAATGAAATGCCTTGACTGATAAGAAGCGTGCTTTAGGTGCACTCGCCAGCACAGAAAGACTTCTGCTGTGCGAGCGAAAACATTTCCGGAGGTGGAACGTCAAAGACCGTATCACTTGCATACATTAACAAAAACGTGACTTTTGGAAAAGGCGACTGGGCTGATTTTAGTACAAGGTACAGATAGTTCGAACTGTACAAACTGTTCTTTGGTGGACTACCAAACGAGGACGGGTAGGGAGTGCGCCTGATCATCTGATGAGGTTGACTGAAGACGATTCAAAAGATGATCGTCTAACAACGTTGGAAGAAGTAATTGAACACATTACCTTCGAAAAGAAGAAACATCATACAACCATTAAGGGATTCCTAAGTATTGCTGTGATCAAAGGAACGGAAACGGTACGTCTTGTTTTCTTAACCCGGGGTAAACACATCAGGTGAAAGAAAACGAATCATTATTGGGTTGGGACTAAGTGTACGCAGAATGATTTGGATCGGTGTACCTAATCTGCCACTCAAGATGTTAGAGAAGAATTTTCTGAGAAACCTTTACCTTCTTGGATGTACATGTAGCCCGTCAAAAGTTGAGTGTGCCTTCCCTTGGCAATGGTGCGACGTTGGCAAGTCATCAGCGGTAAGACAAATTTCGCCGTGTCCGACGGTCTGTTTATAACCGTGGAGTTCCGTCAGAACCGTCAACGCACTTTCAAAGAATAACTGGTGACAGTCCAACCGCATCTGGTATGGTTTACTCACATGCATTTATGCATCCAACCGAAAAGGAAGTGGCAGTCAAAGAAAGCAATTTACAAGTTGGAGGTGAGAGAACATTTGAGCAAACTTTCATAGCTGCGATTCAGATCTTCACCATCGTAGAGGGATTGTAGTACCTACAGGCTAGCAACACAGTTGGTTCGTTGCATTCCAAATTTCGCGGCAAATTTCATTACCCAGAAATGTCTAGGTCTGCACACTACTAAAGTGGCATAAATCGTTTTACGACCAAATAAAATAAATTTCATTGCAGCTTGACAAACATCTTTATTCATTCGATCGAATATTTTGAGGAAAAAGGAGTGAAAATCAGGTGTAATGTAGAAATGATGTCTCCTAGGTGAGTAAGTGACAAACGAAAGTTCAAATAATTGTTCAAACGTCATTCACGGGCGACTGAAAGGTCAAGATGAGCAAATAAAGTCGACGTGCTTTAAAACGGATTTCCTTCTGTCCAGTAAAACCGTGGTTGTTACCGTTATCATAATTATCATAGCCATAGCCGTCATCATCGACAGCGATACACTGACGGTTTCCACTGGTGCTCAACTGGTATACAGCTATGAGGAAAGAGTAAGCCTTGACCTGGAAGAGAAAACAGAAGTGAAGGAGAACAACTGATAAAAATAGTTACATTCTTATTCAAACAATCAGCATCAAGATGCTTACAACTTTCAAGCAAACAACAGAACTATGGGCGAAGTTGTGCCACCGTCAGCAAGACAACTTCTTTACAACTTTCACTACCTCGCCACATTAAGTCCACTCACTTCAGGGACACTTCGGCCAAACAGCAACACCATTAAGGCCTTTGAGTCCGACTGGTCGCCATATGAATAAAGCTATCTAACCACCGACTCTGTGAGTTGTTACGTCCTTTGGTCGGGAGGAAATCCCGGCCTACACTGGCCAACATCTTGTAAAACGACTTCATTTCTTTACGCTAAATAATCATCTGTCCACCTCGCAGCTTGTGTTAGTTAGCCGTGACAGTAACAGTGTGCTCGGTGTGACAGACGACTTCCTTGCATTTTTGGCATCTGGCCTAGCGATCCAAATCAAATTAGACAAAAATCCCGCCTGGCAGTCACCATCAAATACTCACTTCCTGCTCTTTTCGTTGCTAACGCGTTGATGCCACCTGATGCAGTGGATCGGACGCCGTTTGCATTCTATTCTACGTTACCGAGTTCCACGCTAAGAATTGACGAACACAACTCAAACTGTCAACACCAAGAATCATGCTGAAAATAGTGCACTGAGTCTTTAAGTTCTCAAACACAGCTTCCTTTTTGACTCATTTGAAGGATTTGAATGGGAACAGTTATTGTCTGCATAAACACGGTTTGAAAATACTTGTTACGAAATAGTTCTTTCTCCCCTGAGATGAGACAATGTATATTAAACGTTCCAGATTAATTATCATTTCATCGATTTCCTCCATAATTCTTTTGTATGTTATTTTTATACTTTGTTTCGGCAAGTCTCCTATTACAGCTTTTCACGAGAGAACATTTGTAAACATAATTATGCAAATTAGCTTCGTAACAGGTTAATGCCGTGACAGCCTATTGTTGTTTGTCCAACTAGGTGCTAATCTATTCAAACTGACTGCCTCTCGCAGCTCTATTGATTTTTGATTGTTTGGTCTGGGGTCACGTGACCTATTTGCACAGCGCTTTCTCACTCGACAGTGAAAAACACAGGGCCTGTAGGTAACAGCCACATTGTAAACGTGCGCAAAACATAATGGGCCACGGCTCGAGCACTTTGTGCGCACACGTAGAGACCAAGGATCAAAAAGGGAAAGTGAAGGTGAATACCTCAACGACAAAATCGAGCAAACCCACACAGGACACTAAAGCCGACACCGAAGAGAATTTTGAGGATATGTCGAAACAAGCAGTGCACAGAAAAGAAGATATAAGCGAAGGCAGTCAGCAGGCAGAGGATAGAAGTGAGTGATTCGACATGTTTTTCAACTTAATATTGAAAATGCCTTGACACGATTTGCTGTTTTTATGTGTAGTCTTCTTCATGAATTGCACCATCAAGCATTGGGCAAAATTCTACTGTCACAAAGACGCGATATCTAAAGTTATTTAGCAATAACGTGAACAAAATTTCAAATGAATTCCCAGATTATAAATATACTCCTCGAATTATTATTATCCAAGTCGGGGTGAACTTAACATTTTGTAAGTGGTGGTAAGTTAGAAAGTTTCCACAGAATATTTATCCAGTCAAAGGAGTTTGTTCCAATACAGAGTAAGTAACCAGAAATTGAAAACTACGCGATTTAAATAAGATTTTGACTTTCGTATATAAAAAACCTTCAGGATATCGAGGTGAACAACATAGTGTTCATGGTTATGACAGCTAGTTTCCTTCAAAATTCTAAACAAACTGGTTTGAACACGAAATTTACACATTTTGCACTGACCAACCAGTATCAAAGTTACCTTAACCTGACCCAATTCTTCTTACGTCAAAAAACCGGGCGGTGTGGACAATCTATCATTAGGTTAGGAAAAACCAGTAATTCCAGGGTACGATCATATTCATGAGAAACTGTTTCTGAACACACTGACGGCTTTGATCTATTGATTACGACCACTCTAGCAGCCTACTGGGCAGTCAGTAAGAAACGCGTTTGTATACCACTGTTTGTGTTCTAATTGTTTTGATCAGATTTGTGCAAGGTAGTGAGTTAATCTGCAAGTACAGTTACGGTTATTCGCCGGAGTATCTAGTTACAAGACATGTTATTACTGACGATGAACGTGCACTTCACATATTCTAATGACTGATGAGCATACAGGTCATCACATTTTGACTTCTCGTCATATTCCCAGTTAGAAAATGTTTGTTTCTGCAACTAGAGGTTTTGTGATGATAGTATGAAGACTGTTCAGCGGTAGCAACTATACATGTATTACTACCGATGACCATTGCTGTGAAAAATGAGTTCTCAATAAGAGTACGGTAATTTTGAATTTGTTACCATTTCTTGTATGTTATTCCATGTCATCGTTACGATGAGCGAAGATCGGAAACACAAGGCCCTTCAGTCAGGAATATGACCGTTGTGAACGAAAGAATTAATGCTACAATTACGACATCAACCAGACATTTTAAGTGATTATGTGAACGGGTCCGTGTCAATCGATTAAGCTGAGAGTAATTCGGTGATCCAGTCCATCTGTATTAATGTGCAATGAAGAACTAACAGTTACCTAGTTAAAGTTTGGTAGCCGTCAGAACGCCTTAAGCTCGATATGCCCATATACGCGGCGTTACTGTTACATTCAACGTAACCATTTAACAACGTACTGAAAAAAATTTATCCAAATTCTTGAGCGTGGATAATCTTGATGATCCAACTCACTTATTCCCGTAAAAATCTTATGTCATGGTGTCAATATGTTACAGCTGTTACACATATGAGAATAAGGCAAACGGTAGACCGTTTGAAACTGTGTTCCATCATTGCCGCGCGTTTTCGTCTGGAGCTGATGATGATAATGTCAATCATGATGATGATGGTGATCGTGACAATGATACAACTTCCATCCTTCCCATTCTGCTAATCTCTTCTCTGTAGGTACCAGTCAGACGCAACAAGGCAGGCAATGATGGAATCCAGTTGAAGCAGGCGACTGCATGTGTACGATAAGCATAATACTGGTCCCCCGTACCCGGTCAAATATGCCATCATCTCTTTTCGGGCAAACCGGAAATCACTACAGGCATTTATACCCTTGTTTATTTACTGTATCTGTCCGGTGAGATGAAATAAAAATTTATTTTTTACAACTTTATCTGATTTTCTCTGCACGATAATTTGAAAAGGGAGTGCAAAAATGCGAAAATATCAGTTTTATGCACTGTAATATATTATATGTAATATTATTTGCAGTAGGTCCTACCAAATTCTAAAATGAAATAGAGCAAGAACTCGCACACCAAAGTACTGTAATTTGGACCTTTTAAGCAAAAATTAAACTTAATGGTGTGTCATGCACATTTCATTTCATTTCATTTCATTCTACTGCTCGGCGATCTTCTGCTGTTGAACTCAGGGTCCGTGCTTATTGTGAATTCAAAATGTGTAGTCTTCCTCTTTCAGCAAAGTTGAAATCGGTTTAACGCAAATCTAAAAACTAGACGAACGTGACTGAAGCAGTTGTTAAACGATATGTTATTAACTGTTAAGTTTGGCTATCGATAAAGTTTCCCTTTTGGCGTATGATAGAAGAACGCCACTTCTATTCCATTTGTCGTAGGAACCTCGGAAGTTAGCTGGATAATTTTGAACGAGACAGCCACCGGGTTAGTTTTTAAAAAGAGACCACAACGAGTAAAATGTGAATGTAACTTCAGAATTTCTTACATGTTGAAACAAATAGTAATTCACTGTGTGGAATATACTGTGAGAGCTGGTGACGGTCTTGTACGGCACTAACTACAAAAGCACTCTCGGGTTGAATAATTGAAGAAGGTTAGACTATAAGAATTTGCCCCCTCCCCAGAACTTCGGCTTTCATGCCGCAATTTTTGGATGCGCGCCAGACAAAGGTCATAGAACTGACCCAAAAGATGTCGAGTTAATTAACTGAGGCGGTAGAGCTGTACTGGAACGTAAAGTAGATATGCTGAACTCACCATCATCAAACAGCAATTCATGAGTGGATCTCACTGATGCTAAACTACCATACAACCTTGAAAACGAAATTACAACTTAACTGTGAAGACAAACAGAAACTGGAAGGAGAGGGACCTAGTTGCCAAAAGTATCTGCATCTTTATTCAAACGTCCGAAATTGGGGTGCATACACCCTACAAACAAACAACCAAACTATAAATGAAATTGGGGAGTCATGAGCAAACCGGTCTCCTTTTATTACCTCGTCTCAGTAAGTGCAATTACTTAACAGATAACTCGACCGTACAACAACAACATCCCAGCCACTAGGTTTGATTGGCCGCCATCCAATCTGCACTCTTCAGTCGCGAGATCCGTGACTCGATCATAATCCGTTCACATCGCACAACACGCCGCGCGACTGCAGAATCAGAAAGGAGTGCTTGATGTGATGGGGGAGTAGCTGATATCTTTATTTCCTGACCTAACTGTCTTGGTCTGTGCAAGCTTAGAGACGGAGAAAAAGAAATCGTTTGACACTCAATACCAACTACCCTCCATCCACCATCTACGCTGTTTACCCGTCGGAGCCACCCGACATATTTGGTGCAGAGCAAACATTGGTGAGCCAATATGCGAAGAAAGTTTGACGTTTACATTGAGTGACCAAATTTTACAGTTTTATATGCACAATCCTGAGGTTAATGAGATATACCTGTGTCGCCAGAAGTGTCTGGGATTAATGAATACCACCCTTGCCTTGGAGACAACAGTTCCTATTTCATTCATTACTCTTCCACTACTGCTGTTACAGATTCCTAAGAACACAGACAAGTCGACAACCTGCATAACTTCACTGTCACAAAACAAGTGTACGTAATCATGGCAGTCCTGCAGGGGCCTCTTTGGGCTGCAAACTACAGTCAAAAGCATCCAGAAGAGCGCAGAGTAGCACCCAATATCGTCTGTGTTGTTTGGAAATCGTCACATAATGACACCGTGTTGTCAGCGTAATCAAGATTGATTAGTTTTTCTAGGGGGTAAGAGGTCCACACCAGCATCTCGTGAATGTGAATAACAAATTTGAACAAAAAATTTGAATGTGGACGGTCTTACAGTACACCACTCCTGATACTGAAACTGTCAGTCAGTTCATCATATACTGTGACATGATACTCACACACTTGTTTGGTACCCTCCTGTCTTTAAGCAAACCTAAACGTGTAGATCGACCAAATAAATTGAACGCGAATTGAACGGCGACTGTTGGTGACGGTGCGCAAGAGCTTGCTTTAGAATTTGATGGGAAACATAAATTTGTTTCATATGCCTTTTTCCACGACGAAACTCGGACTATCCTTCTCTACTGCATGCTCCAGGTCTGCCGTGAGTAGACGACTTTTAACAGACGCCAAAGCGTAATTTATGTCTGAGACCAATCTCTCCTCCTATACCATTTTCACAACAATCTGCAAATACTTCCTTAAATATGAGAACTTTCATTGAGTGACCTCACCGGTGACGGATGTTCCCCCCGATCACACAATTTGAAACGAATGAATCAAGGACTCTACCAACTCCTGTCCTCCTTCTTTGAACAGTGCCAATACGAGATCACCTGTGCCAGCGGCCATGTTAGGTTCGACATCTGAAATGGAAATGTGGACCTCAGTCCCAGTGGGTGATCCTAAATCTCCCGACCAGGGTGCTGCATTGCAACTTTGTGCCGGTAAAACCGTAGAAGCAAGAGTTCAGCTGGATTGACCCTCAAATTGTTCCGCTTAACGCTTTAATCTTCTAGGCTTATCAAGAATAAGTGTATCATCTTAGTTGCTTACGACTCCACTGACATACTGGTGCCCTGGACCGGTAGTACCGACAATCTTGAGGAGTTTGTCACCCTACCTCGATGCAAGACTGGCTACCATCTCCTTAGTTGTTTCCGTTAACCAAGCCTGACCAACGACGATCGGGCTATGCTTCACCTTCTTATAGGTAGCCTCACTAAGACTGTTATATGAGATGCCGGAAGGAGTATTCCGTCTGATATATAATAACTTTGTCACACTCAGTGATGCCGCCTCATGAACAGTTTGTGAGATCTCAGTCTAACAGCTAGTGAGGTGAGAACTAATAAGCTCGATTTCTGAGCTAGTTATGTATTCCTGCTTTACCACCAGCTTGACCAACTATTACTGTATGTGGGATTGTTGCAGAATACAAGCGTAAACAAAACAATGGCCTACCAACAGGTGATCTGAATCAGGTTATGTGCGCTACTAAGAGCAACAGGTCACAACGGGGCTATGACACAAGTAACAAGCATTTGCTTATTTGAGACAAGTTATGGTTCGAAAGAAACGGGCGTCAAGTATAACAATAACGATGTCTAAAACTAGTGTTCTCTAAAAGTGGTTTTTACCTGGAGCACACTTCCAACAGCACTTCACTATTTCCCGGTACATCTGATGACAGCTCAAGTCTGCCACTTTACAAGGTTGTCGAACTGGGCGTTCATACTCCTGGTCTAGAACAATAAATCAGAGCTGTGTCGACTTAAGAGGAGCTGCCGGATCCCAATCAAACGCGCCCTTGACACAAACAATCAGTTGGTACAGTGCAACGATTACTGACCTGGCTTCTGGATATGGCATTATTTGAATCTGTCAGATGGATGGCAAAGAGTCTATGCTGACGGTGGTTCAGTCTACCAGTGCGACTGCTGCCATTGTGCTGAAGTTTCTACGTACTCCAGTCCGGCCGATAGCTGCAGCCCTGGAGTCATTTGAAGTGAAAAATTAGTGTCGAGAAGCGGGAGCGTGCGCTTCCAGTCCGATTCTTTAAATTCCGTTCCGGATTCTTGTTTTCAAAATTCGTCAGTTATTTACGTTCGAAGGGTCTCACTTCTACAGGAGGGCAGTCTGTTAACTGCCTGCTGCGGTGTGTTAACTTCGACAGCACCTACAATAAATAACAATCTCGGCCTAAGCGAGGAACTAGGGAGAATGGAAGGTTCATAGTCAGACACTAGATTCAACTTGGTAGTATTTCTGTCATGTCCCCTACAGTTGATGTGCACGGTTCCAATTGCTGCTTCCAGCTTCTACCCTTCTAGTTTCAAGAACTGTCCGCTGTGTTACCAGAGCTCGACTGGAGCCACAATACTAATGACATCGATTGTTATAAAGTATCACCGTTTATGGTGAACCAACCTCTGTGGATTACACAACATTTTGTTGGTGGAATTGCCTCCTCATAAGAGGGAGCATTCCCACTCCAAAGGATGAACTTAATTCGAGTGTGATGTAGCAGGTGAGGTAACTTTACAACATTTCAGGATGCTCGCACTCAAATGCACATATTATAGCCAATTGCTTGCTTGTTTAGATTGTTTAGTTAGAGGTAGTCGGAATAGAGTCTAAACCATTAACCTTTCATTTTACATGTCGAAACCCTTAACCCCCTCATCAGCAAATTTACGAGTGTGGCTTGTGACAGAAAGTTGTGTGTAGTTAATGAGAGCGAAACTCAATTCTAGTGCTTCTTTTCGAAAAGGGCTGGCTGGAAAGTCTATCTGAATGCGAAGGCTGCGATCAAATGTGAGTGATAGTCAACTTGAGAATAAACCAAACCTCCCCGAATTTGTAATATTTTTAAAATCTCTCATATTAGCAGCTTGCACTAACAATTGCCAGAGGGGCAAAAACTAGTAATTCGCGTATATTAAGACATTTACCCCTTAACAGACACTCGGCTGCAACTTTCCTACTTATTGGTGCTCGTCAACAAAGATAAATTTGATGTGGATCTAGCCAACGGCAACCGAACCTGATTGGACCGCAGGCATTTACGCTAACGAGGCATGAACAAATCGTTTTGCAAGAAACTGAAGACATACTCCTGTCATTAAAACTGATCTTAGTATCCTGCTATGCTATAGACCCTTCAAAGAGAAGTATACTGTAATGTACCCCAGAATTACTGTTTGCTTTGAAGATTATTTTACGACCACTCAATGTTGATGGATTTTATGTGATAGTAGACAATGATGTTAGCGATCGCAAGATGTTCAGATCGAACATGAATAGAAATGAAATCAGCAGTTTTCATCACGCAAATCGGATACTTATACACGGACAAGGATGTTGTCAGGCTGCCCCAGTCTAGAAAGGATCAGAGTCGCAATGACTGGACACTGAAAAACATGTTTTGGTGAAGATTGTATAGTTCTGATATCTCACTTAAAAATCTATAAACATATTACTGACATATGAGTTGCTTCTTTCATTTCACCATCTGGTTACATTTTAGAGTGCTTAGTGGAGCCGCACAGCTCGTACCAACAAAATGTTCATTTTGTAATAACTCATTTTGTAATAAATCAATCCAGACGTACAAACAAATGATGTCTCACGCGATCATTCGAACTTATTCGGGAGCACTGCAATGACTAGTAGGTTCCGGGTAGGGAAATAAATTTCAATGGGTTCACCCTTAACGTCAGTCGGGCACGTCATGAACCAATTTTCTGTATTAGTATGAATCAGGTTTAAGCTTGCTATTCCAATGCTGAATGATTTTTTTCAACTATTCGTGTCTACTTTAGTGACTCAACATGTGAGCATTTTGGATTATCATACCGTTTATTTCTACGAGTACTGGGCTTATTTTAATCCAAATTAACAATACTGAGTACGTTATGAGTGGCTTGTTTCCTTAGTACAATATATTTATCTTTCCTGTGAAAATTTCTCAAGCAGGTGTTTCTTTTTTGGTTCTCATTCGGAGGTCGTCATATCCTAACAGTAATCTGTACTTCCCGACGATGTAACAAGGGTCGAACAGAGTGTCCAACGGATGAACACAATCGATTCCAGGATTACTTATCGTCATTTAGCAAACAATACGCCCCATATTTTGCAGGCCGCTGCAATTATCCGGTTCGAACTGATTCTGCAGAATACGCAAAGCTGAACTGGAAGCATTTAGTTGCACTGATAGATCGGTAATTCAGATATACTTGATCACTACACTCTTAGAGATAACTTACGGTGGCAATTTCGCACAGCTGACTTGAGAACAGAGCTAAAAGTTGAATAAGTGAAAACCACCAATCGTTTTAATCACAATAATCACTAATCAAGAAGGTACTTATATACGTATTTTTTGTTGTTAAAAGTTTACGTTTCAAGCGACCTCCAGTTTTCTCAAGTTTTTAGAGATATTCGACTAGTTTTAAGGTAAGTACACAGATATTTTCTTTTTTTTTCAGGAACATCTCAAGGAATTGACTTGACAGGTTATGGTGAAACTAATCAGCAAGCTCAAAATGTTCACGATAAGATGGATCCAATTGATAATTTCTATTCAGAACAACTGAGCGAGGTATGCATATCGGAAAGTCCGAGAAAAAATAGTAAGCCTCAATCACATTCGTACCAACACGACCGCAATCATGGTCATGATAGTGATCGTGATAAACAAATGTATACGCAACCGATTACTGCGAACTTCGTAGAAGACCGTGTGGGTGTTGATGACGATGAACCAAACTTAAGTGTAGAGCAGTTTGACGAATCGCCGGTTGAATCCCCAAACAGTCTAGCAGGTAAATCATCAAGTAAAGAAGAGAACAGCTGTAATTCAATGCGGACATCACCGGGTGATATAACATATGAAAGTAGGCAAACCACCTGCGTTAAACATGGTCCACACGAAACAGAAATCCACTCAATCGGAACGTATATACCAGATATTCCAACAGCCAGTGTCGATCTTTATTCACTAAAAAATGTTGTCTATTCCCCTATCAAACTGCCTGATGTGAACGAAGTGACAAGCTCCGTAAGTACTGCATTGACAACTCGATCTCTGCTGAGTGGCTACAAGGTGATTACTGTTGGAAGTAAGGATGAACAAGGTGGAAACTTTTCAGAGACTGATGAGTCCAACATGCCACCAAAACCGTCGCCAGAAACACATAAAACATCAGCCATTTTGATTAATCAGTACTCAGAAAGATATAAGACATTTACAGACGCCAGTGTGCTCGTTCTAAGTGGCGAGCCGGACGCTGATGTTTCGATGTATGGATGTGCCGAGGGTAGCAATGATGAATCTATGTACCTTTTGGCAGAGATGGCTGACCCAGCTAGTTTTTCTGGAGATGATGATTCACCTCCCCACACTCTTAAGACTATTCTAAGCAAAGTAAATTCAAATCCAACTGCCTCACCTTTGTCTCAAAACGATTTGAAAAAAAGGCGAAAGTCCGTCTGGATAAAAACTGCGGCACTAACAAGAGTGCTTAAACTGCCGGTTGCCAGACGTGCGAATTCGCTGCCACTTGCTCAGCATGAATCTGACAATACGAAAATGTCAGCTTGGAACAACATGATTCATTTCAGTACACAAGCCATGAAGCGTTATTCCAACAAGAAAATGGACTGTTTTGAAAGTGAGAAAATAGAGAAAGACATGACCAATGCCATTCGCACACAAGTTGAGAAATCCAACTGGTATTCCGACACTAGTCTTACTGCTGGAGATTCGACTATGGCGGAACAAAAATATTTAGTCGATACCATAAACAATCTTGAAAACTTTGCAAAAACCCAACTAGAACTTGAAACGAAAGAAGAAATGAATGGAGGTATCACGGACGAACCGCATGGCATTGAGTTGTCATGGGAAGCACAGATACATACACCTAGTATCCTTGAAAGTCCACCCGCACAGGTAGATCAGATGAATGAATATCGTACAGAAATTTCGCGAAATAAATCAGTTGCTATAGCCGACAGTGAACTGTATTCAACGCATCGATCATCGGATGAAAGTATACAGAATGCTCACTATAACGGTCCGCATGTGAGACAAAATGGGGAAATTGCACGTAGAAGACTGCAGTCACTACCCAGCCAGAAAGATCTTGTAAGAAGTCCTGCTGTAGAAATTTATGCTTCCCAACTAATTGGTAGTCAGAGTTGCAACATATTCAGGCAACTGGACAGACGCTCAATTGGCGTACCACATTCTCTACAGTCTTTACAATTGGCGGATGATTTGGGTGTTTTGGTAGAGGAGGAGCAGCAACTCCCACTGAATATCAACGTAGAAAACAATAACGGGAAAGAAAAAGCTGACCACAATTTTATTTCTAGCAGTTTGTGGACAAGACGGTATCTTTCACGACTTTGTTCCACCAGTGCTGGTACAAATGGAAATAACTGTTTATACGCTAACTCGGATATCCCGATTCACTGGGATGGCAAAGAAGACAATTCAGAAGCGTGCATTCAATCATCTAGTGAAATGATATTTGTGGACTCTCCAACCTGTTTGGATTGCTTACCAATCAGAATGAACTCTTGACATGGGCTGAATGTTCAGTCACCCTTCGGGTTGTGAATATTGACTGAAACAGTTCAAGAAGTTCGTGAATGTTTGCGAGTAACACTTCCAAACGCTCTTATCGGTTCGCTCTGCAATGAATGAAAAGAACGAGTAGCTGTCTCATTTTTCAGGTAAAATATTATTTATCATTCCTGGAAGGCCTGCTGCCTGTAGCACGTTCGTTTTATATATCAAGTAGATTTTTAGGTTATATTTGTTTGTTTCTTTAAAAAAAATATTGTCGGAATTTCACAACTCTTTTTGGTCGCTCATCTATTTGTTTATCCAAACAATCAATTTTTAAACTTTTTGATACTTATACAGTCGTCAAATAAATTAGGTCTTATTAACAAACAGTTTTACAAATGTCCTCAATGGGACCCATCAGTCTGAACAGGCTATCTTCGTGAAGAGAGTGAGGCACATTCACCAGACAACCGCCCCTCTGGCCATTAGCTGAGACGGAGGCTGTTGTGGCGATTAGTGAGTGAACACTTACAAACCTGTAGACTGTGAGTATTCCCATCCTGTGGGACATTTGCTGATGTGTGTGAACTTATCCACGTACGACTCGTGTATGCTTCAAGAAATTTTCACAGAGTGATTAGAATGACCAGAAACAGGTGTTCACACAACTGATATTTGGTATTCCGTTCGTCTTGTCAAATGCGGCTAGCCTCTTATAGCCAGCTTGTACTGTATGCTTTCACAAGTTTCAAACGCGTTCGGTTTTCCGAAAACCAGCTTTATATGTTATAGCTGTCGTTCTTGTGTTAAAGATGGGGAGACGCATAACAAAGTTTAGTTATTGGCCGATATGGTGTAGCAATCTAATTGTTTGTCATTTCGTTTAACTGACGGATCTTATTAATAATTAGCCGCGATGTTAACGATTTAGGCTAGAGCTGCGTAGTAGTCTACACTCCATTCCCCTATTCACCACTGACTAGCAGATAATTGGAAGTGTAACACATTTCTCGGCTAATACATTATCGAACGCCGCACAAAAAAATTATTGATTGCGAGAAAGAATTGTGGTGTAAATGATTTCGGTTCATTGAACTTCGACCATACAGGTTTTTGTGGGAAGGAAACATCACCTAGAGGTGGGTCATCTCAGAATTTTCAAGATATCTGTATTGTCCTCGACAGCAATATATCAGTGGTTGATCAGGAACCGCATAACCGCAGGAGAAATTTGGGTCCTCGTTATTTTTGAAATAAAACAGGAGAACCAAATGTAATTTACTTCAGGTAACACATGTTTAAACCCAAGAATTCAGTAGCTACTCGTCTAAATTTAGACAACACAGAGAAGACCGGACTGCAAATGATGGTCAGATGACTTCTCACACAGTACTTTCCTTCTGGCTTCTGTTTTGCTTCATAAGCCTTGTTTGATTCTTAGAAAAAGCAGTCTTATAACAAAACATTCTTACCACCAAATCGACCGAGCGCCTAATGACTAGAACCAGCGACCAAATTAAGCACAAAATTCCCGACCGAAAGGACGTGTGCAGGGTAGGTAAAATAATCCATAAGTTTGTGGGCAATTTTGTCGAAAATCGTCATAAAGCGGAATGGACTGTTGAAAAAGCAGTTAAATATCTACCAAGGTATAAATTTCCTCAAAACCGTAAAATCAATATTCACTTGACTATGTACTGCGTAAACATTTGTCACACTGTTTTCTAACGCGAAATCTTAACTTCATTGTATTAATGGTCGACGTGATGGCTCCTACAACTGGTTTAACCCTTACGCTTCATGCGGTACATTTCTCGGGCCGAGCTAGGCAGCCACTCGGGGAGGTCGGAGAAGCTCCGAGCACTCGCCGCGTTTGTGTCCTTTTCTCGTTGCCAGATATCACGTATATTCGTTCGTCAACAACGCTGCTTCATTCGTGAGGTAAATTGAGCCGCTCAAATACTATCCAAGGATTCCCCAGAAATGCGTTGTAGAACACAGTTGTTTGCGAGATGCTTTGGACGTATAGTACGTAAATCTACCACACACTATGTCGCTGAAGTGACTCAGAGGTACTTGAAATGAGGGTAGAACAAAGAAGAACTATGTGATTGCGTCACGTTTTCATCATCATTAAGGATACGTCGCACTTCAATAACTCGTAGATTTCACTGGCCGGCCTGTGAAATGATATGTAGAATATTTTCTAATGTGATAGTCACGTATTACATATATGCGCACATACCGTATCTTAGCCTAATGTATTTCATCTGACTGTTTTTCATATGTCACACAGTTCTGTGGATTTATTCAATCAATCATACCTTTAAGATGTAATCGTTCGTCGGCAATCGGTCTCTAATCTCCGTAGCCAGTATTCTTTATGAGTGCTGTTTATAGCGCTAAACAAGGACATTTGTGCATTCCGCTTAGCAAACGTTATGCCTCCATTTTTGAAGGCCTTTTAATGTAATACTCTGAGTGCTTTTTTAGGTATCACCTTTGGTGCATGATAGCCTAAAGTAGCGTTTATTTTAGTTTACTGACATTCTAGAGGGAATAACAGAGGTTGAGGCTAACAAACTAAACTGTTCATTTGATAAGAACGTATGTTCAGACAAGCATTACCTCAACAATAAAAAAAATGGTCAGAATACAAACAAATTTCCCTGAGTTTACAGGAATTATCTTGAATTAACTACACCTTAGCTATGACACTGCGTTCGGTAGGTGGCCGTGTCAATGGAACTGAAGGCTCATTCTAGGAATATCGCAGCTGTTTACTAGAAGCAAGATTTCTGCGAGATTTTTTTACGTGACGCGTGTGCTATCTTGAAACAGAATGACTTTCTTGTCCGTAATTAGTGTGGAAGTAGTGTTTTTTTGCATCATTACTACAACAATAAGCTTGAAATAACCGTGTAATCATTTTTAGTAACTAAAAAGTGACTATAATGTTTTTGAGCAATTTATCGTTCAGTTGTTACCATTAAGTAGATGTTGGGTAATAGAAGTTGAGTAACACGTGAGAAAAGTGCAGTTGTTATTGGACAGTGAGAAGGAGACCAAACAAAGTGTATTCACTGTTTAGATGGTTTCAATAGTTTACGAGTGTTAACTGTAGTAGGAACGAAATCAGTGTTTTTGGCTGGGCGGAGTGCTGGCCAAAGAGGTTAACGAAATTGAAGGAACATCTTGCAACAAAATAACGTAAGACGACGTAAATGAATGAAAATCGTTTTAGCTGTCGTCATGTTTCGGAGTTTCACTGACCTTGGCTGTTTTCTTGGCATGTTGTAGACAACACGTAAAGTCTTACTAGGGTTCACGCTGTTACCCGTGTTCACCATATTGTCTAGAATAACGCTAGTTACTGAACTCTGAGTCCTAAGCTACGTTTGGTGGTGCTCCCTTGTGTCATCATAAAATTGTCTCGTCGAGCTTCCAGAATGCACAACAGTACAGCAACACGAGAAATAGTAAACCACCAGACATTTGGCGTTAACAGGCAAATTGTTCCCACTATACGAGATAACGTATGCTTACTTGTGAGCCCTGACCGCTAAGATGCTACTAGGAAGGTTCCCAGTACTGCATTGCAGAGTCTAAGGTCGAGAAACTCAGTCGCTAAGTTACACTTGAATGGCAGATTAACAAACATGTTTGCTATCCACTCGAGCAATCAGAAGATGTGGTAATTCTCCTAACATTCTTATCTGCAGGCGGCTTCCGATGACTGGTCGTTTCAGATCGGCAGAACTCTAAGCAACACACTGTTGAATGACGCCTTTCTAAGAAATCCTCTTTGCTTTTCTCGGTAAGTGGTAGATAAGATTTTCTTTTGCCTTAAAAGTACAAGGTTATTAGGGGTATTACGTCACCCTATCTAAGCAGGTCTCCTGTGGATAGATTACTTCATTGAGCCAACCGGCTGTCTGATTAGATTGGCATCAAAAAAGGAAACGAGCTGTTCAATTTTACTTCTGAGTTGAACCAAGCAGAAGGTGGATTATGTTAGATGTGCATAGACTACTGTCAACTTCATATGTCACCTGTTACGACGAACATGCGATTCATATAACGACAATGAAAACATGCGCTATTGGTCATATTTTTCCTTTGATTGTGTTCAAGCTCACCTATGAATAGACCTAGTGGCCAGCGACTCAGAGTATTTCTCAAAATCACCGAGTCTACTTGTCGGCAGATGATCTGTTAAACATTAGATGCTCAACTAAGAAGCAACTCCTTAAGAGAAAAATTGCCAATCGGTATCATAACTTTGGAGTATCGACAAACACAAGTGATCAGTTTCTCTCATTGGCAATTTGACATATAATGAGGTGACAGTAATCGGGCACAAAAGAAGTGTTATCGACACTTAGGTTTACAGTTACCTTCAAAGGTTCAATCACATCACTGTAGACTGCGGTAAAATGAATGTGCATATATGAGTTCCAGAATTTCCCTAAGTCATCGGACGATGTACTAGTAAGGAACATTACATTTGTCCGGTATGGATCTACAAGAGGAACCGGCCGCATTATTGTCCACTTTCTCCGTGGATAAATTTGTATTGCATTTCTAATCACCCTGTGAACTCCCGTTTTGATAGGTTCCATGAACTGCAATATTGAAAGGCATGGAATACCATGATCCGCTGTCTGACGGGGTTCATTTTGCTTTCAGAAGATTGGACTGTTCCGTCTCCCGTTTTCGCTCTTAGCGCCTTTTCGGTCAAGGGAAAAGGCACGACCTATGTTGTCCTGAAAATCGCTATTCATGAATTAGAGCCTGACTTGGATTTCAAAGCAGACGTGAGGAAAACCGTCAGAAAAAGCTCACATCGTTTCATCGGTGCATTGGTTGACCTAGGCAGTTCTTAGGTTGACTTCTTCCAGTTATGACACTTCAAAACTTTGGGAATTTCCTTGCTTCATTTTGTCATCGTTCTTTATTTGATCCTGCTTGGCAACTTCGGCTCAGAAACCTGAAGTAACCAATGATCTCATTGAAGAAAGCTCACTGATTACTTTGTTTGGCGAAGCAACGATCTTCGGCCCCGTTCCCATTAGAAGGTTGTCTTTTTTAGGGTGAGTTGATTCTATACTCAATAAGAAATGGGAGTTATTTCCTTAAGCTAATATCTTTTAGGTGGATACTTCTGTGGTAGACTTACAGGTGGAGCAGCTCTCAAAGTGTAGCTAGATGAGATGAACCATTCGACGTAGTATTATGGAAGAATATTTTAAGGCAAAATAGATAACGCCCAAATGTACCCACGTGAGCAAAAGTTACTCTGCCTGTCGGTTCATTGATTTTTACTCGGAACAGGAGTGAGAAAAAATTACTCCCAAGTATAACTGCACTTTTCTTCAGGTTTGAAAATGAAATGTTGTTGCATTCATGTCCAGGCATTCATCGGAATGCTTTCTATAGCAAACAACTATTCAATTGCGACTGTTTAGCGGTTCAGTTGGATCTTACGAACCGATACCTATCGAAAAGATTCAGCGTGTTTCTACAGAATTTCACCAGCTCCACCACTGATGTCCTCTCATGATGAACGTTGTCCAATTATTTCGGTGGATAGGTGATTAGAAAGGGTGTAAAGCCACATGCCATTTAGCTACAGAAGTGGTCAGGCTCAATCATTTCGTCCTGAAGTAGGCGAAAGCTGTAATCAACTTATATCTAAGCAACTGAACAGCGTCCTAGCCTGTGTAACTGAAGTTTAAGCAACCTATGGTTAGGGAGGTTAAATTGAAAGAGAAGCGGTCGGTAGGGCATTCATGGGCTTTCTGGATTGCGGGTGACACAGATTATCGCTTACGGACCTTTTTAGTGTATGCAGAATTCAGCCGAATTGACCAGAATTCATTTTTCAACCAATTCGGATTAGAACAGAACTAGCAACAATCGGATCGGCAAACCCGCTAATTTAAAAGCAGAAATCGTGTGTTCACTTGCTCCACCAATTTAAGTCACTGCTTGACTCGCTTATTCATAAACTCACTCAAGGTTTTCTTGACTATCAAGGATATGAAATCAGTTTCATTTCACCAAGTACTGAGTCGGTTAGGCCACCTGTTTTACCCGCAGATTTTAAAAACGCAAAAGTTTCTGTTGACCATCAAAAATGTCTGCTACACTTTTTGTCTGAAACCATACCATTTAGTTGATATATTTTAAAAATCTTTTATCTTATGGATCACTAGTTTTAAGATACTCTCAGAGGGCAAGTGAATCCTAACAACAACGTAAGGCAGTGGTCATACCACTTGTACATTCTTTGTTAACTTGAAAAACTGAGACAAACATTGTTAGCAAGTTTCACATGATCGACTCCTTTTCGTTAGATTCTAGGTTTGATAAATATTTGCATTTTGCGAGGACTGTCCTCCAAAATAATTTTTATCAGCGTTGTACAACGGGCTACTTATAAGCCTCTGTTCGTGCTAACTACTTACGTTTATGATTTTGTGTTAATTGGGACGTCGTAGGTAGTAAACATGTTTCATATTAACCTGCCATTTGTAATTAAAATATGCATCATACAATCGAGCGTGGTGCACTGACTGTCGACGCGAATTCAACGATAAAATATGTGGAATCGTTGGGGATTTATTCATTTAGCTGCGCAGACATTAGAAGAAAATAAAGTTTAAAATTACAAGGGTTATCACAACAATCGTTTTGGCGAACTGAACACGAGAAATAAATCAAGGGCTGCGAGCTGTTTGATGCCCTCCAAATAGTTTACTTGTTATGAAGAGTTATTTATAGCTGGATAGTTTGCCACCTGTTAAGCTTGCACCAGATGTATAAGTGAGATGATTAGATTCATCTCGTACAACAAAACAAAAATGTGCCGAGAAGGTAAATCAAAAGACATACGCAATTCTATGGTTTATTAACACTAATTTATCACCCCTATTTGTCATTGCAATTAATCTTAGTGGTTGGGCTGTTCATCAACGAAGCAGCTTACAGAATATCTCTCCCAATGTTTATATTAACCTGATTATCTGTTCTCGGATAAAAACAATAAATAAACTAGTGCCGTGCCACAACTGTGGGTACAAATTATTATCCTCTGTTTCATAATGTTCGAATAATGGATCTTTAGCGGTGTGCAATAATATGTTGCCGATTAGTCCAGAGCAAAACGAAGATAAACAAAGTGCTGTACTAAGTGTTGTAGGTGAATTCCTATCGGGAAAGCCGATTGTGTGACGAAGCTGCAAACCACGTTTTCGTAAATACTATTTACATGTGACGCGATGGATGCAATCCTGTCAGGGTGAGAATGTGGATTGGGTTTTAGACAATTATTGTGAGAACACCAAGTAGACGGTTTTATCGGCCGTACCAATCGAAACCGTGTTGAGTTTATTTATGACTTTCACGAGAACAACACTTGCTTATCAAACTTTCTTGCTGTACGTAGCTAAGAAGCATATCAAAAACGGAACAATAAACGGAATACTAAAGATGAGACTGTTTTATTCACTCGTCCGCCTCGGTCATAACAATCGCTTATCAATGAAAAGCTGCATGGATATACCCCAATGTACACTCAATGACATGTTTAAAAAGTATGTAATTGCTAGAAATACTCCTCAGTTGATCTGAATTTTTTCACATCAGCAAGCCTATGTAAGTTATAGATGGGTACTTGTTGCTGGTGTTGGTCCTGCCCACAGAATTTGATCAGCACCTGATAGAAGATGTAAGGTTATCTGTCTGTCTTAGTAAACCGCAGCAATATTTCAGTTGCGTCAACCGGGCAGCACTTTATTGACCCAGCATGCTGCGTCTGCGCTGGTTCGAATCCATCCGAAGCCCTGACTTTTCACAGTTGGGTCTCATCTAAAATCATAAATCTGCCACACTACTCATTAGTTCATTAATTGTGTTACTGGTGAGCAGTACGGCAAGTTTGTCAACTGTGGAGCGAATGGTATGGGAATACTCTGAAAGTCGGATGAATTCGAACCACCGACAGTAAATGGATTGAAGTCAAAGCAGACTGTAGGCAACTGTACGCCCGTTTTTGATAATGTTGTTGAGTTGAGTAATGCCTCAAGCATTTCCAATAGATCTGGAGTCTGATGGCGCACAGTTAAAAAACATTTGAATGGAACACCGTTACAGTTTATTTCGGTCCTAAGATAGTTGTTTGCTGGGACTAGAGACTACACACGCTCAAAAACAAAATGACTGGTGTAAACGTCCTCCTTCCACTTCCGGACATGGCTTGACATTCGACTAAAGGTGCTGTATTAGTAGAGCGGACGTATTCGAAAACGGAAATCGTGAAATAAAATCAGCGAGAAGATAAAATTTCACATACCCTTTCAAAACACGATTGTGTATCATCAAACGTGACAAAATAAACAAATCTTGTCAAAAGTACAATACAAACAAAGTTCCAAGTTAATATTCGTGCAATAAAAATGAATTCAAACCATAGCGACAGCAATGTCAATGCAATTTGGTTTTATAAATACAAGTTTGGAGGTTTATTGATTATTCATTATTTTTAGAAAATCTTAACTTATCACAGCAATTGCATCAAATATGGCGATATAAATATCAATCCAACTTTTGGGTTCGTTTCCATAACTGATTGTGTTACGTAGAGGTGTGGACTTGTAAGTGAACACCCTTAAGAGATCCGTCATTCTGCATTACTTCATTAATCACAATAGATCTCATGACCTTGAATTCCAATCGAAGGTTAACACAATATTGACCTATTCAGTTATGGTAGGGGTGCGTTGCATAATCAGCTGAAATATCTTGCACCTGTTCAGAGCTTTTTAATGACAGCTTTTAACATGCGAATTAAGTGTGCAAAAACTTAGTATTAACTCAGCTGTGTAAGTCTGACCAGAATTGTACGCATGCTGCATGAGACAACAATTACAGACTGTACCGAAACCATCGGAAAAGTTCCACCTTCCTTCATGTTTTATCTGTTACAGCAAGTTTATGGTATTTCATTAAATGAAAAACCGATAAACTGCACACAACTACTTCTCACGAGAGTTTTTTTGATACTTTCGCACTGTAGCAAGAAATAGAAATGTTGCACAGTTAGAATGTACGACCTTAACCAGTTGAATCAGTTCACGTTTTTTCAAAGTCTTTATCAATTTTGAATTCCGTGGGAAGAATTCCCGTCATAACACAGTTTTTCTGAAACATACCTGGATTTTTCAGTTTAGTGGTATATTTTCTAAAAGCAAACCGGATTAGTAATATCAACGCAGTTTGTAGTCTCTTTAATCGGAAATGCTCCTTAAAGTTGTTGGCAGTTATTATTCATGATTTCTTCCAAATTTACTGGCGTAATTAAAGTCTGAACTTCCTTGTTTCGGCTTTATAGGTCAGCTGGTGAAACATTTGCCCCTCAAGGGTAGTCTACTCTTCGAATCCACCCGGGGCCCAAATGTTCCATGATTGAGTCCATTCAAAATTAATGAACCAATCAACCTACTCATGAGTAATATACCACTTATTCCGGTGGTTTTCTGAATGACACTGGGTCTTACCTTACGGTTTCACAGTTAAAAATGAACTGCTTTGTCGACCTCCACAACCGTGCAGTCAACCAGAAAAACTACGCGTGAACCGTACTTTGTAACGTTTGAAGCAACAGTCTACAGTCGTGATATCGGAAAAGTATTCTCCCTGCAAAAGCCCGTGAAATAACGAAAAATATTGGCATCGACTCCACAGCGGAATGTTTCATAAAACCATTGAATTTAGAAGAGTTCCGGTGAAAAGAGGTTAGAGCAGCGAAATACTTTAATGTGTTTGAATTCAAGCTCCATAGGCAAGCATTGTTCATCAGATAATCTCGTTCCCGACATATATATGTCGAGATGTTTTAAGCCTCTTATATGAGAATATGGATAGGAAATTACACAAACGTCAGTTAAATAGTCAGATTTAATTTACGATCTGTAATCAGTACAATACATGGGCGAGAAATCAGTACTTGAGGGGACTTATTCAGTTGTACAGAAACTGCGGCTAATAAACCGTGGTTTAGTGATAAAAGTGCTCACATCTGAAGTTTGCTGAAAGAAATGAGAACATGTAAATTGTAATACTTGTCAGGTTATTTTTGCGCATCTACGGCAGTTGTGAGTGAACAGTTGGAATGTATACATATTTTGTTTAAATTTTTATCACTACAGCTAAAAACTCCACTTCCTCATTGATAGCCACGTGGGGAAAGTATGTTTTTGAGTGACACTGTATGGAACGACAACACATGTCATTATGCGGCTAAAAAACGGAAAATGATTGGCAGAAGCATTTTAACAGAAGTTGGGACATAGCTTACAGATAAAGTACAGCAGAATGACATTTACGGATGACAGAATTGTTTAAAAACACACAAGCTTGGTAACAGCGTTCAAACTGAGCTATGTGGTATGCGATTCGCAAAGCGTCGCATAATTATTGGGGAAAATGGCGTCACGAACTGCGTTACTACAACTAGTGTGGTTCCTGTTAACTTTTATCACGTGGTCTAAAGAAGGAGAATCAGAATGGGTTTCCTGTAACCTAGTTAATTAGTGAGCCTGTGTAAGAGTATTTGGATTCAGGGTTAATTTGACAAAATCTACACAAAGTCTAGGGCTATCAACCGATTGTTTGGAACAAGTGGAAGATGTTCGGCGGTGGTTTTTTGGAAATATCACTGATTGGAAGTATTAAAGTTTGGCCTGACTCAGCTATAGCATTATTAGAGTTCCACTAACCAGACACTTATCAGGTGAAGGCGAATCAAACGAAACGGACGAATCTCACCGCCACATTTACAGTATCAGTGAACAGAGTTGATTGACAGGTACTTTAATGTTTCCCACAAGGTGACTTTGTTTGACTAGCTGCCCCCTACATATGGAACTGAGTGGATGAGTTGAAGTGCATGTTAGTGCAGCACTGTACTCAAAAGTCTACTTAAATTTTCATTGTGGTTATTCACGTCATGCCTGCAATATATGGTGGACAGAAATAAGATAGTCAGTGAGTTAGCCTCATTAATATGAGACTCACTACTGGAATTTGTAAACTGAGTATCGCCGAAGGAATATTTGACGCGCATTTTGGGAATCTGTGATCAGGTGTCATCAAGGATCAAATTGTACTTCTACGGTTTCTTCCGTTAGCGTTCTGTTTGGCTTTGTAGAAAAGCGTTCGGTGAAACCCATCTCTTATAATTGGTTCATGAGAGTTGTGACTTAAACAAGTGTCTTCAGGACTAAGATGGTCGTTGAATCATAACTTCGTAAGCCTTCGAAAACACCCATGGTCTTCATAAGAATTGTGGTGGCGATGGCAACACACGCATGACTTTTTGTGTGTGTAATTATTACGCTAATGACTGCACAGTGGATAAGAAAATGGTTAGGTCAAAGGTGCGTCATTAGCGACATTGCAAATTGTTTGATTGTTAACAATCAAACAACGTTAACAACATAGCATGGGATTGCTGGAATTCAGATTTCAGTAGATTTAATGTCCACACACGCAGAGATGAGTTTTCGTTGGTCGTTTACTCTTTTCTATTCACGTTAAATAGTTACTGCCAACAAAATGGTTTTGTGCAACGTAGCAAAGTTCTGTGCTCGTCATCAACTGTTTGGTCAATCTTCTTTGACATTCATAACAACAGCCTTTAGCACAATCGCAGAATAATCCAAATTACAAGTCCTAATTAGTTACCTGAAATCACATAGGCAAATCTGTGGGTTATCTGGTGCACAATTTACAGGTCGAAAGACTGAATCGAGAACTCCATGTAAAGAAAATCAGCTGACATATCTTATGTTGCAACTTCAAATGAAGACAAACTGTGGCATAAAAGCTTGTTTTCAGTGTATTACCCTTGGGCCAAGTACAACAGAGATATCATGGAAGAGAACTCCGTTGCCCTTAATTGGGTTTGTACATAATATCACTTGGGGATGGAAGGCATGGTGCCGTATCACTTGAGAGAACGACATTATGCCATGTCAGCTTGAGTGCTTAAACAATAGACTTTTCCGGGCAAAGACTGTGGTTTTGCAGTCTACAAACAACTTGCACTACAAACTACAAGATGCAACATTTTGCAGTTCTCTCTTGAATCCGGGTGACAATGTAGATCGGCCCGGATGTCATCACCAGTGTTCGTGTGTTCTGAGTCGTTCAGGTGAAACAAAGTTGAACTGAGAACTTTGGCTGCTGTACGATCGTCAGTCATATGGGAGTGATGCAAGTGTATCCTTTCCGTGGAGTGGCTGCTGCTTGTATGGCTGATTTAACCTGTTCCTCGGAAACAAGACGTTGGGTCGATACAACCTGAAGAAGTTTTATTAGACATTGATGATTTTACTGGAGACTATATGGTCGGCAAAAGATAGTCTTGGAATTTGGCGCACTGCGAGCTACGTGTGCGTCCATATACTTGGTCGTGATTTTGCAGCTTAACATACTCCTATTTCTGTCTCCTAACACGCGTTATTGCATCTTTTCTAAAGGTATTGGCATGGGAAAAATTAGTGGAAAATTTTATCACCGTGATAATTGTCCTTCAGTGAAAAATACCCACTCCATGAAAGCTGCATCACGTCACCGACTTTGTGTTTTCCTATGCCGAACGAACGTTTTGGTCACTAGGATAAGTATGCATTGGCGAGTGAATAACTTTTCCAGCTCGTTTTCTTTTGATCTTGTATTCACTTTTCTTTGGGTTACTGAATGCGGCTTAGAGGAATATCACCACACGAACTCACAGTAAGAAAGAATACAGATTGATTCAAATGGCTGTTCACCTTGTAGAAACGAGAAAATTTCCTAAGCGGGTTGTCTGAATTGTTAAAGTCAGCAACTCTTTGAATTGTGGTTGGTAAACTTGAAGAGAATTCCACAAAATTTCAACAGTGCAGTCTTTGGGCATAATTTCTTCACCCGTAATGAGCTGTTTTACGAGATGTACGTCTTGCGCAAGTTTTGTCCATCCTGAGACATGCCGATAGTTCGAGTAATAGAACTGTTAGACGATTATTTACAGTAATGTGATTCAGGGATAACCACCTGTCTAACACTATTCAAGCATCCACAGACACCAAGATTGCACAGGTTCTCGACTAAATTTGAATGAAAATTCTATCTCGTTTTATTTGAGCGAAGGAATTCTAGGTTAAATCAACGGCAAATATTTAAACATCACCATTGCCATTGTACTGTAATATTACTATGGTTAAACTGATAACCTAAGACGGTCAGATTTGAAGAAGGATGCATACGGCCTTGCTAAATAGCTCTGTAACCAAACATCTTAGTATGTCTAAAAAGTTTTGACGGGAAGGTGATAAATCCACGTCATTACGATCAACCTGTAACCTGGCCACCTACTCCGTTTAAATGATTACTGTTTGGCTAAACATTATCTCATTAATACTAGGAGAATCATTCCGTTTTCTTTTCAGTTTCACTGATGTGGACGAGTTTTTCGTTGCTGTTATGAAACACTGCGTAATATGTAGGCAAGCCGCGATGGGCCCTTCAGGTATACAAATAGTCATTTGATAAACAACATCTGGATGGCGTTACCATGATGTGCAATCCCATAAGTCAACCATCTGAACTTAAAACCAACGCGAACTGTTTGCCATGTGGCACCAACCAATTAAAGGAACAGAATGATAACTAATCAAGATACTTGTTTAAGTATGGCTGACTCGAAAGGAGATAGCCGGAGCTCTGTTACTTCATACAAACCCCATTGGAATTCTCTGTCTGTGTACATTTAGATTTTCCATCTATTGCATAAAACCACCGGTGACTTGAACGCATTTTGCGTGCACTGGACAAACGTCTTCAAGGTAAGTAAACGGCTACAAATGATGACGCATTTAAAACTCTTGAGTAACGACTTTTCTGCTGAAGTGATCAGTGTTTGTGATTAACCCAAATTAATTAAAACTGTTGAGACAAGAAGCATGCAAGAAATGCCTTTTAATCTGTAAAGTTGTGACTTACTCAATAAAACACGAGATTGCCTCACTTCATCGCCGGACTAAATCAACGTATGCATCAGGAAGCATGCCATTTCTAAAAATTGAAAGATTGGAATTGCTGTGACCCGCGAAGTATGTTCGGTTCGGGAAGTTGGTTACTGCTGATTACCAGGTACTAGATATAAGCATGTACAGAACTACGAAGGCGAACCCTGTTTTACAGGAATAACGTGTATTCACATCTCTGACAGTAGTTCAGCTACAGTCATCTCGATGACACGTCCCATACAATGCGTATACACGCTTTTAATGGTCGCTTCTGAATTCCGGTATTTCTAACGTCGAAACCAGTTCCTTAGGTAAAGTGCATTTGAATTGTGGTCTACCATTCGCAGGTGAAAATGCAAGTTTTGAAACTGAGTTACGCATTCCCATTTGAATTGATTTACGTAGATAAGCTGATAGAGCATAAAATCATGTCGATGATCTCACTACTAGAAATAAAACACAATGGTGTACGCTAAAGGAAGTGGGCATTTCTAATTCATGTCACTGGAAATAATTTCAGCATAGCCATTGCACGAATGAGACTACCGATAATTAAAGAACTGGAGACCATGCAGAAGTACGAGAAAAGAGAAGAGATATCGTGCGCATTTCGAAGCAAATATCAAAAACTTATGCTGTGCGTGTACAGTTGAAAATTAAGCTAACATGTACACTAAACTGATCGCTAAAAGAATTCCACTCTTCCCTCATTCATCACCAAACTTTATTTAAGCAAAAGTGAATGTTTTTCAAAATCCCCTGTCTTATTGAATTGATGTTCTATATTTTGCCTTCATCAAATGTACAGATTTTGGCATACATACAAGTCTAATTGTAACGACTATCTTAAAGTTTTATTGTTTCGGAAAACTGCCATAGTTTCGTTTGCCGTTGTTCCGATAGTGAACCAAAATACATTATATGGAAAAAGTGCAGTGCTTCATCTTTCAGCCGAATTTATGCGTTTGTTTGCTTGACATGTACAGAATTTATGTTTCCTTCAAAGATTTCAACAATCTCTTTATTATCGATTAGTGCGCAGTTTGAAAGATCCTCCGAGACAAAAGCAAACAGGAGCCTAACAGTGTTTGGTTATTTCATTAGTAAGTAGATTTTATGAATTACACTGTTCTTCATAATGCCCTATAATTGTTCGGCCAAATGAGTGAAGAATGTTCCTGTGACTTTTTGAAGGACCGACCATAATAATTTGCACTAATTTCACGAAATCTTATCGGCCAATTTGACATCTCTTGGTTACGAAGTTCTAACAATGCTTATTGTGCTAAAAACAAATGGCTCCGATAGTATCTTGGAAAAATCGACACAATTTCACTGAACTGGATACTGGCAAGTGTAAGGGCATTTGGTCAACATAAACGTGATATGAGCGGAAGTCAAGATTGATTGCTACTGTTGCATTTCCATGGACAATTCAGCCCGGTCTCTTCGGAAACCAGCACTGTGTTTGGATCATGCTGCTGTTGAACCTCATAAGTAGTGCCTATCCTGGCCGCAGCTGAAAATTGAACTCCACTTAATTTTTCAAAATTAGCAATTTAAATTCGCTAAGAAGTCTACCGCTGGTTAGTCAACAGAATATACCATCGTGAGTGTAAATTTTAATGGGTTTGAATTATGTTGCATTTTCACTCGTGGGACTGTCAATAAGTCAGTCACTCTGTCTCTTACACAGACTTCGGGACAATCTGCGCAATACTCACAAGTGATAATATTATTGATTATTACGCAGTGATTCAGTCGTGCCTGATGCAGATTCATTGTTGCAGTGTTCACCGCATTTTGTCTCATGAAAGCCTAATCACAGTTCTAAATCCTACCTTAAAAAGAATAGGCATTCTTGCTGAGCACTAGCAAGAACAAAACTCTGTCACGGTACCTCGGTTGGAAGGGAATCTTATGGAAATGATATAGGAATGACTTTCGCGGACAGCTTTGAGTGGGTTTCAGTTCACAGAAATGAACGTTTCACCAGCGCCTGATCATAAATTATTTTTTGGTCATTATCTGGTTACCAACCGACTACGATCATTCAAATTTCAGAGAATGTAGTGGTGGCTTCATAGTCACGACCGAAAAATGTAAGGATCTGTAGAGTATAACCAGTGTATATTCATGGACGTCATTGTTTGACTTTCTTTGTACATCCTAACGGCAGCTATTGTTTAAGACCGACCATAAGTCTGCCGCTCAAGAAGCGGCGAGTTCCTGTAATTTCCACAAGGCCTCCCTAATTGAGAATTCCAGCTATTGATTCTTCGATTTCCATAAGTTAATTATTTTAAACAAGCAGTTATGTAGACGTAGAAGACGATTATATAACGGAGAAACGAACGAAAGCCACTTGACTGAATCAGAATGGTTTTATTGCCAAGGCTACGAAATTGATTGCCTTAACACCTCCGGCTAACGGACAGCCGGTGCGTGTATTTCTAACTTGTACAATTTAACTAAATAATTTCGGTGAAATAGAATTTGTCTATTAGAAAATTACTTGCAAGACTAAGTGATTGCGAGATTAACTTATCCAAGTATATTTTTGACAAGTATTTTCCCACATCCACGTAGTTAGTCAAGAATTGGTTGAGTAAGTTTCCTCTTTTCAAGTAAGGAATACGGTTTGGTGTGCCAGCTTGATTTACTTTCTTTTGAAGTAGTAGTGTAGTGTACGGTTATACTAGTCATATTATGGACAGGGTGATCATAAAGCCGCATGAGATAGTTTAAAACAATCTCAAGGTAATCCATAAACGAAACATTAATTGGTCAGAAAGTGTTGACCGCATGAAAGCTATCTTTTTAAAAACATGAGATAGGATACCGAAGGACGAATTCAGAATTCGTTACAGTTTAGAAGATGAATAAACAGTGGAGAGTTTCTTTCACGAATCATTTGTTGACCAGAAAAGAGAGGGAGATTTTCTATCACAATCAATAAAAAATTTAACTTACTGACAAATTTCTCTAAGGTTTACTGGTTTGTAATGAATTATCAAGTAAAAAAATGGTCGTTTTCTTCTTTCTATTCCAAGTATAAAATTGAGATTTTTTTCATTTAATGAATCGTTTTACCCTAGGTAATTTTTGCATTCAACGTAACGTTATGTGTGTCGTAAATTAGGCTTGCGGTCTAGAATTGTATCTGATGCAAAGACAAAAAGTTTGCAGACTGATCCACTAAGCAACGAAACGAAGTTATGACAACTTGGCAGTTATT
This sequence comes from Paragonimus westermani, assembly GCA_008508345.1. Lineage (NCBI taxonomy): Eukaryota > Metazoa > Platyhelminthes > Trematoda > Plagiorchiida > Troglotrematidae > Paragonimus > Paragonimus westermani. Next base: position 80,818 of record QNGE01001996.1, on the reverse strand, counting down.
ATTGTTGACAAAGTTCGTATACAAAATAGGAAACTACCTATGGTTTTGGGAAAGCAGATGATGCAGACATCATTTGTTCGCTCACTGTTTTTCAGTTAAGTTCATTCGACCTCCAAGCAGTCTACTCAAGATTGCCATCGAGATTTGCTCTTAATTTACCAACCTTGTTGTGTATCTGCGAAGTTAAAACGTTTTGGTAGAGAAATGAAAAACAGACATTTGTTGCAATTATTCGGTGACCCCAGAAGTTAACCGTTCATAGGAATGGCATTTGGACATCACAGGTTAAGTGCACTCCAGGATGACCGTGAAAAAAATTTGCCAATTGACAGCATCTCGTGAGAGTTGTATAGCACGCGGTTTTGATGAAGAATGAACTTCTTTCGGCTGATGATAATCGGTCTTCGTTAATGGGTAAGTCATCTTTCACAACACGGTATTTTTGTGACCCACAGATTTCGAATTATAGTGCTTCATGTTATCAGGGGAGGAATGTGATATTTGGAATTCCAAGTCGAATGAGTTTTTGTGGAATGCATTATTCAAGGCCTTATCCTGGGTCGATTTAACATTTGCTATCGGTTCCGTACAACACTACGCAGCAGCCGACTTGTTAACTGACTATTTTCTGTCATGTCTAAATACTCAGAGGTTTATGCTTAATGGGTACAGTCGGTCACGTTGATTACCCGCCTTTCCATGTGCGCTGAATATCAAAATGTACAGATTTTCCGGAGCGTTCTGTCCGGAACTTGCACTAAGGAAAATTGTCCTTGTTAGAAATCCCACCGTAGACAGATTCAGTTTATCTGACATTAAGAGCACATTTTAGCACAGAGCATTTTGACCAAAGCTCTTTTACTAACCAATTACTTTTTCGTATCTCATGTGCTAGGCAAAGGTTATTTTACCAAATCAAGCAATAGCTTTGTGTGCCACTGGAAAATAGGGCTACTAAATTTACCTTGTAACATTTGGACAAAGTGACTAGGAGAATGTCCCACTTCAGTATTTCGTGAATCTAACTGTAGACAAATGTTAGGCAGTTATCAGACAATTGGAGTTCAAAACATATCCAAAATTGCCAAATGAATGAAACATTTTATTCTTGCTAGAAGCCAGAATACGATCAGAAACGTTCGTTCCCGGAATTTTGTTATTTAATTCTCTTGCACACCATATGTAGAACATAATGTGGATTTCATTAAATAGAAGGTAGTCAGTCAGTCATGCTTTCGTATACAGTCGTGCAGGTAAACAATGTTCATAGTAGTCCGATTGTAAAGAACACCATGGAACTAATCGATGATCGTCTGAATTTTATGTTAATATGGTTTAAACCACCATCAACGGAACATGTGCCCTTTAAACTAGATCAAGGCGAAGATTTAGATCGTCAGTTTACTATTTTGGATCATCCGAGCTGGAATCAGCAGAAGAAGTTAACTGTCAAATCTGAGTAATCTACATTTATCACAACATTTGTATTGTTTAGTTTTAACTACACTTTAGTGAAATTTGGCGACATTTTAAACTTAACGGAAGCATTTGACGCTTTTTGGGAATTTGCTTTATTTGTCAGACTACTGTTGCGTTCAATTTGGGATTATTTCGCATCAAAAATATTGTGTATATTTTATTCACAGGACCAGCCCTCCTGAACTATTTTCCAGTTTTCGCAAAATTACTCGTACCGATTACCGTATTGTTACCCAATCTTCCTAGTTCTACTGTTTTCTCATGAGGATATCATAAGTGATTTTATTTTTGAAAAACTAGACAGGTCGTTTCCACCCCCAAAGATTTCGCTCCGAATAATAAGTTTAACAATTCAACAACTGTCGATATCGCTTTTTATTATCATCACATGTGTTTATTTCATGAAGTCTGGTTAGGGGTGGTTTGTTTGCTGTGTTTGTGAATCGACCTGCACTTGAATGTTAATGCAAGGAGTGTAAAAGGAAACGACGTGTTCAGTCTGAAAACTTCAAGAAGGTTGAAACTAACGAGTTACCTATCAGAGTTAGGATAGCAGTTGCCGGGGAACCGCATCAGTCTGTATACAATGAGAAGGGCGAGATGATAGGATTGATAGAATCGTATTAAATATCCTTAGCTTCGCAAATCTAGGCGTGTTTCTGGTGGACGCACTAGACGACTGCTGACCCGAACTGATTAGTGCAAGTGTCAGACTAAGACCTCATAAAGCTTTAGACTCCAACGTGATGATTATGAGTTCACTGTCCCTTCCATTGCACCAGTGCAATCCGATTAGATCTGGACGCTCTGAAGAAAGTGGACGATATCAAGAGAAAACTAGTGAGACCTCTCAAGGTGAAACAGAACCGTAGGGCCGAAGTCAATAGAAGTGTTATCCAAATATCGTAGCAGAAAAAACCTCATATTCACCGCTTACTTTAAGACAATTTACGGAGGACTAGTTCTGTTACTAACTCTTTTGTACGCCGGGAATACCTAGACCGTTTATAACCACCGTGTACTGAAATCCATCAACTGGTGGTCAAGCTCAATTCTTGAAAACGCCTCTTGCTCACTCCAGTTGGCAAGTCAACACTTCAATTATAGGAAAATGTGACAGAACTTGCCTCCCGTGGTGTGTAACGTTAACCACAAGGTTATCATTTTGCAATATGTATGGTAAGACGAAAAACTTATACTGGTCTGTCGTACCCCTTGTATGACCTTATGTGGTCGGAACGTAATTAGACCACAGTGAATTCCGGACGGCCATTACGAGCTGACACGACATCGACAATATGCTACATCAGGTTGAAATGTTTGCATGCGGCTAATTTGATCAGTTTTGTTCTCTGGACAAAAATCTTGCGAACATAGAGCACACTTTTGTACATGAATGCGCTATGATTACATAATTCTCTTAAAACCACTTCACGGTTTGCAAAGTGCTCTTGGGAGATTATTTTGAATTCAGTGATGACAGACTTGGAGACATCTCGGAAAGTTTTTGAAATGTTTGTGGGGGCTAGGGTTGGTGTGTGTGTGTGTGGCTGAAGTATTGCTTTCGTCTGGATTTTCAACGGCGACTATACTTCACACTGATTGATTTCGACTTATTTTCTTGGGAAAGAATATATCATGTGATCAGATCACTTTGATGTAAAACAGCAACATGAAAGGTGACACTAAACATCGTTTGTTCCGAAAGGTTAGGTTACAGCACTGGGACTTTGCAAAGCGGCTGCTGTAGAATTGTGAGAAGTCGATGTATACAACGACGTATTTACTGTTGTATTTCTTCTTGCAAATGAAAACTGTATAAATGTTTGTTTCGACTCCGGTACTGTTATATATATATATAATATTTTAACTGCTGCACTTAATGTAACGAACCGTTTGGACAAAAATCTCAAACTTTTTAGATTATCGCTTGTCTTCATCTCTTATTCCATTACTTCACTTCATTAGATTTTTCTTCGTCCAATGTTTTAAACGAGGTTTAGGTTGTAACTTATGATTAAACTGCGCGGAATATTCGGGTGAACATTTGTTGACCATATGATGGAACTGTCAAAGGATGGCCGTTTGCACAGATAAGAAGTGGAGCTGTTGTTCGATTCGTTTTCCTGAATGAGAACTGTTCATTATTGTGTACTTTCAGAAACATGAAAGATAGTCGTTATAACTGTTAAGCTGTGAGCATTACAGAGTAGTTTACGAGATACCTACGGTACTGCAGCAAATTTCTCTTGCACGAGCATCTTGTTGTTCAAAATAATTGGTTCATATCACCCAGCCTAGTGTGAAAGCATCTTTTAAAATCATTTACACGCAATGTTGTCACAAGAGTCGCGAACACCAGTCATCACATACGTGAAGTCTAAGCGTTCAAAATTGTTCTCACTGTAGCAATCAATTATTTCACGATAGTCTGTAGAAGATTTTACAGATCTTGGAATAGTAACAGGGTGGTTGCTCAGATTCAACATGCGTTGTCACAAAACGATGACTTTTTCAACCAGGTTGTTCTTTCACCGATCAGTCGTAACACTGCAGATAGTGGGTAAGCATTTCGCTTTGAAATGACGTAACATCATGTCAACACTCCTGAGGAAGGCCACCCGAGGTGGTTGAAACGTAGAGTATTACAACTTGCTCGAAACGTTGTGTTATTCCCAATCTGTATATCATGATTCTCAGTTTTGACCAACGGCTTCAATGTTGTTGTTTACTAGTTTTGTTGCAGGTTATCACTCCTTGAATAGCTTTTTGATTGTGTCACTTGATAAGTTCGGAATAAACCTGTTTAATAACACGGTTGTCTTCTAGTCTACGTAAGTACAAATTCGTGTGTAGAGCAAGTACTTGAATGGGTAGTCAAGTGACGTGCAAACACTGGAAATATGATGTACGTACTTTTTGCAACATAGAGAGGTGATGCGTAATAGACGCAAGTGATGAGGACAACGTTGAGACATTTGCAATGCTGATCGGGGTTGTGAAACGATTTAAGTAAATGTGCTTATCTAAGAAATATTTGCTCTGTAGCATAAAGCACTTGAAAAGATATGTGAACCCAATAAAATTCCGAAACTCGAGGGACACAGCTTCATGATAGGGCTCAAGAAGAACGAAATAATGCGTTCAGTACCAGTGCAACCAAGTAAGCAAATCATTAAGAAGACTGGAGACAGATATGTATGCATAAAGTAGGAATGTGGTACAGTGGAATGCTCTCTCCATATGTACTAGCTAACCTGTTGTACATGCATGCACACACAGTGGAACGTAACCATACATGAAGAGTTTGTTATGGGACTCAGATTGGAGTTGTGCAATTAAATCGAGAGAAGATATCCTTTTAAGCATACACCTACAGCCACCAAAATTCTCCACATTCTCAGAGATCCTTCGTGTATGATACTCATCAAAGTGTACTCTCCCAGCGCTTTGCCCCTTATACTAATTATAGTCACATATCTCAGACTGACATGATAAGCCAGTTTATGTTTAGTTTGTTGTGTCATACATTGTTCTGTGAAAATTTTATTGCTGTACTTTTAATATCCATTCAGGCTATTATAGTCCAAAAGTACACTTGACCAACTGTCCCCAAAGTATCTTGGTGGTTCAGGCCTATAAATTTACGTAATTAATTTCTGAATGCTTTTACACATGATCCGAATGTTCCCAGTTTAGTTGGTAGCACAGTGACGCCCCAGGTATGGCATGCAGGAAAATTAGCTCACTATCTGAACCACTTTTCGCAGAAGGTTGTGGATGTCGTACAACAATATGCCTGGAGAATAATAAACACGATGACAGTGACAAAAACTATGAAACACATTTTGCACATTCCGATTGTCAATGACTACTAGCTGATTTCCAATCAGTGAATCCGTAGTGGCAAATTAACTCAGTTCAAATGTCTGTCCAGAGCTTTCTGTAAGCATTACGAATTATCATGACATCACCTTCCAGTTTACGTGTACTAGTGTTCACGATATTTATTGTGACTTAGAAACCTTCAGACCGGTGTGGAATTTCGTTTCTGACGGTTGTCTCCCAGAACAGCTTAGTTACGAGAGACAGTGCATTTATTCGACGAGTGTATAATTACTATAAAAATGGAATTAACTTAACTGGTACGGGGCCTGATTACGTGATACACTGAAAGCAGATGGTTTAGTTTTCTATTGCAATTCATGTCGATTCCATTTTGCCTTTGTCAGAATCTTTCGCAAATGATTGGTACCAGTCATCACTCAAGCTCTAATGATCGCGTTTGATTTCGTCTGCATCATTCTCGTCGAAAATTGCACTGAAGTTCTCTAAATGAGTGTCACATTATTCGTCCACTACAGAACTGTAGTTTAGGCATATTTCTACTAAAACATCCTCCCTTGATTATCAGGATTACAGTCAAGAATGTGCAATATTTTCTCAGCCGTTGCACTCCCTTTATTCGGAGGCTGAAATGAACCGAATGCTTTCTGTTTGGTCTGTCGGCTGGACTGAGGAAGAAGAGATGAAGCTCTGCAAAAAATGGATCGCAGTGGCCACCAGTGAGTGGGCTGTCGTTTCGATTTTCTTAGAGTTCAATGACATTACGCCCGTCTGAACTTGAGTCCACTATCAATTAACTGATATCAGATTGAGCGTCAGAAGTAACAACGAAGTTAAGATGAAACAACCCCGAGTGCAGCATCAGTCTGAGACTTCAGTGGATGCAGTCGACTACTTGTTTAGTCAAAAATTCTCTTAGAAATGGCAGATGTGTGGTAACTTACATTGTAACCTTCAGCGTCGGCGAGAGTATTTATACTGCCACACGACTTCACTCTACAGCTATTCAGTCGGACCTTTATCGGTTTTGCCCAAATCTGTTTAACCTTTGACCCAGTGAACCATCTTGACTAAACCTTGATCGGTCAACGTATTTTGGCGATCACCTGAAATATACTTTTGAAAAAATTCACTAATTTTGCCATAGGATGTTATCAGTAATTATGTAAAGTCGAACATGGGGAAAATTCCATAAAAATTTTACCTGTGTGTAACAGTTCACTAATTAATTGTTCAAACTTAATGGGACCATATTTCACTCTGGTCTAGCTGGTCAGTTGTCCACCTGAAAACGCGTTTCGGTTGTTTTTTTAAAAAAAACGGGAAATTCATGTTTTAAACTTGGTACTACGATCGTAGTTTTCGCCTCGTCGGTTCGAAAACCATGTAAACAGTGTTCCATTCGCAGCATCATTTGGACCATTTTATACATACATACAACTTTTGATTGTACTGAAGTTCTGTAAAATTTTCCGCTAAGGGAAATTGAATACGTTTGCGAATCAACATACGTAGCTAAACACGGATCTTGAAGTAAATATTGGACTAGTCGCTAAAGTACAAACGACAAAGTGTTTACTATCCAATACTTAATTTTTGTCAGAAAAATGGTGTAGCGAACAAGCTCGTTTTCGTTTATTCATTATCAGGCCAAATACATAATATTTATATGAAACAGAGTTGTCATGGCAAAGCGAATAAAACGTCATAATGGTGACATAATCGTATCAAAATGTCGTCTCCGTGTGTGCATATGACGTGTCTGACCTCACTTGAATTTGTCATTTGTTTTGTTCGCTTTGCCATGACAACTCTGTTCCATATAAATGTTATGCATTTGGCCTGACGATGAATAACCGAAAACGAGCTTGTTCGCTACACCATTTTTCTGATGAGTACTTTGGGGATTTTTAACCACTTAATTTTTGGCGTGTATAAACAATGTATGTGGAAAGTATGGTGAGCATATTAAGTCAAGACTGACAGTCATCAGTGACCACGATCCCCAAGTTCTCTCAGTAACTCGGTCTGTCCACCTTACACTGTCATTGAGGGTGGTATGTCCGACAAGTATTTTCCCTTGTTCTGCCGTTCAAGCTTGAATACGCCGGTTGGGCATACACGTAAAGTACAGGTGCTCAGGTTAGACAAGCCTGGTATTCGTGGCCACCGTGGAGAACAGAGCCAGTCGAGTTTGACTGAAAACAAACGCTGGTCAGATATCTATTTAGTACGAATACCATTCAACTTTGATTAGCATTATAAGTCACCCATCAGTTATACCGAATTTTTGACAGAATGGCTGTCGTTGTCGACTCATAACACGAGAAAGTTGTCAGTCTTATCTCATGTAAACAACCTCCTTTTGCGAGCTACAGACAAGGAAGAAACTGTTGATCAGTCGTCATGCTGAAAGTTTGCATGAAGTAATTTGATAATCCTCATTTCTAACCCTTCTAGCATAGACAGTGCATTTGTGATAGTCTGAAACTTGTTAGGTTCATTTACACTAAAAAAGGTATGAACAAATTGCACATTATTTGTCAAGGTTGGTTAATTTACGTAAGACCCGAATGGAAATGACAGTTCTGCTAGGGTTGTTGACGATGATGGTTATGGCAAAGGTATGGACCTGCTGGACTATAATAGTTGTAACCATTTCAGCAGTCCCATTCACGGCGACATAAATTAACAATCCTGAAACATTTCTAATTTTTACCAATCAAACAACAAAGCCTTCATTTTAACTGCCAGTTTGACATTCGTATAACACATATTTTGACTGCAACGCTCGGAGCTAAAATAAGGTTTTCCTTCAGTACATAGGCTTGATTCCATCCGCTTAACAGGAAAATCTCATGACTGGCTTTTTCTATATATGTTCCTATCAAGTGGAGCTATTTTAGGCCAGGTTCGTGGCGACCTCTTCCAACGTGTGAGACAAGGCTTACAACTAGGTCACCAGTTATGTGAACATCTGTTTCGATGAGTGTATCCAAGAGCGTTGGCACCCAAGTTGTTGGTCATACTGAATTTGATAGGAGCAATCTGCTGTTGGTTAACTAGATGACGGTTACAGGTAAACTATATTGCTGCTAATAAAACGCTTTGTGGTGAAACTCACCAGGCGGATACTCGTTAGAAGGACAAGAAGGTCTAAAACCCGATGGAATAAGCTTGGTCACTTGTGAACTGCCCAAAGTTTTGCCATCAGTGCGTCTTCTACAGAAATGGAAATTTCACCACCTAACTTCTCCTGATATAATCAGTCGAACGAGGGGATGAAAATGGACGAGAGCCAGTTACATTCAAGGACTTTGTTAACAACCATCGTGCGTCTGATGAAAAATACTGGAAGTCTGGTCACTGAATTCGCCAGACAGCCCTAACCATCCCATGAAATCATTCAAGAAATGTGTCGAGAATTATGAACGTGATGTCCGAAACTACAAATACTTTGTGGGGATTTCTAAGACAAGCGTTCCTGACTACATAGCACCACACACAAACATTAAGTACACTGACATTGTGATATCCGTGAACAGTTCTGCAATCTATATCCACGTCAATCAAAGTAGGACCAAAAGGGGCTGTTTGTAGCATCTGAGCTAACACGGTTCTTCTGAACAATAGCGTACCCATCCTAGATTATTATCAGTGGATCCACGTTAATAAATGCTATCAATCTGTAAGTCAGCACCCAAGCAAGAGATTGTTTGATGATCGTAGGCACCTCATACGATTCTATCGCTAACCTCATGAACTCACCAAGAACTGCATTTTGGAGTGTAGTTTGCGTGCAACGATGACGAAGCTTTATGAGAAATTTCATCCCCCACTCATGTTTTGCAAGAACTGCTTCCATGAACTTGTTAGCACAGCGTGTAATGTGGGGAAGTACAATTAGGTCTGGATGTTTTTACGAGGTCCCAATTTAGTGTGCCCTAAACTGTAGGAGGGTTGTATTGAAGCTTCACTAGTGTTCTGCCAATTACTGCGCAATAAAGGTGGTAAGTGTGGAATTAAGAAATACTAACATTAACCAAACGAAAGAACTGTCTGACGTTGCACCAGACATATTCGCAGGTTACTGGCAAGAGGAATACTTTGCTCAGACTTCTGGACGTGTATACCATCGGGCCGAATGATCTCAGACAACTGAACACAATAGCCAACTGTTCATTAAGGAAACAACATCGTTGTAGCCGCCAGATGACAATGGTTAATGAGGATACACACTTTTATAACTGTTGCCGTATAATGCAATCAGGCTGAATTTTTAGCGTATCGCTAAGCATTTCATTGGTCTGATTACATTTCAGTGTTGGTAGACTGCACAATATTCATGACATTGCGAGTGAGTTAGTTGTCGTTGCCAGGATGGACGGAATAAACCTGGTTGATCGTTAGTGTTCCAAACTGATGGTAAAAGCTGAACAATTTAGTAACTAATCGGAGAAAATGCTTACATATCAACCGGAAGTTGAACAACCCGTACAACACATCGATATATAGTCAGTAATTACAATTCCTGGAACTATCGTGATAAGTCGACCACCAACATCTCAAACACAGCACAAAGTCAAGGAAGAAAATGAGTTCATACTAAAAACAATCGCACACACACTGATTGGTGACAAAAATAACAGCTTTTAACTTGAAGAAGTTAATTCCCTTCAGAGGTTTGAACGAAACGGTTAGAACACGAAAACTGGTAGATGCAAGCATTTCGTATTGACTCGTCAGTACCAAATTTACAATAACATGAAACCGGTTTTTTATACCGGACAGTTAGGGGGCAGGGTGGATAGTCATTCGGTGGTTTAGAAAAGGTCACTAAGTCCAGGGAAGGGCCAAGTTTACGAGCAATTGTTTGTGAACATACAAGGTCGGCTTCAGTCGATTGATTGCGACCGCCTCAACAAACCACAAGAATCTTGGATTGCGGAGGCGTAATAGGTTTCCGAATGCACAAACTTGGTCGATAACGTGACCAGTGGTCAGGACGTGTCTTGCAGCTGCAGACGTTGGTTGCTTGCGTGTTTCTACGACACTGTCGTTCTTCTGTAATACAGAGCTCCGCACCCATTAAGGCAAATGTTCTTCCACTCTGGAGATCGAGCGCTTCTCGGTTCTGCCTAAGTGACTTTCTTTGAAGTTACATGTACGTTGGTAGACACAATGTGAGGTGGCGCCGACAGGTTGATTTCCTTTGATTGATGGCACAGCTAGTTTCTGGGTCAGGGCTAATATGCAGAGTTCTGCGTCAAATGTTCGCCTAACCAAATTCACTAGTCTTTGAGTTGTTTGATTCATACTGTAATCACCTAGAAAATATGTAGCAACACTTAGGCTGGACAAAGTCTTCGAGGCAGTCCTATTAGAATGAGACACATCAATACTAGATGACCGAACGAAGTTTCAGAATATAGACCTCGTGGCCAACGTCACTGTGATGGTAGATCGCATAGCACTCCTTCTTTAACTCCTCCTACAGCTGCCCTTAATCGATGACATGACGTCCAAAGCTCTTGAACCGTGTGGGTCGTCGAGACCTCAGTTCTATAGCCTCCCTAAAACAAACAAGTCTGGAATTTCTGTTAGGTTTGTCCTGAAAATGACAAGTTCTCCGTATTATAAGTAGACATACTAATTATTCACAACCCTAACTCCATTGGAACGGATGGTTTCAAGCACATCCTGATAAACTCTATTTTGAACGGATCAACGACTTGGACAACATCAATCTTGTTAATGAGTTGATGTGTTCCATAGACGTTCAGCCGCTGTTCAGGAATGTCTCGCCACAAGAAATAATCGATTATATTTGTGAGCTCATTGAAATGAGACACATTACTTTGTTTCTACCTAGTGATACTCTGAGGGGAGCCGTACTGTTATGTGCTGACAATATCAGCTTCCGTTTTCTTGATCGGTGCTATTGCCAAATGGAGAAGGTAGCCAAGGGAAGTCAACTGGGGCCCATCCGAGCAGACTTTTTCATGTTAATGACTGAGCAGGAGTTAGCCACAGATATAACAAGTCTGTCATACTACGAACTCTACGTCAATAATACACTAGTATTCAGTAGGTTCAAGCAGGCAATAGATAATCTAGTGCAACGCTTAAATTTTTTCCATCCTAACCTGAAAACATCTTGTGAATTTGAGACGGAAAACTGTTTGCCTTTTCTATATATACGCATTAGTTGACAGGTGGATGGCTCTATCGAAAGAGCTATCTATAGGAAAACCACGTGGTCCGGTCAATACCAGAGTTTTAGTAGTTTCACACCGGTCCATCAAAAACGCGCATTAGTGAATACTTTATTCACACGAACAAGACAAATCTGTGCACATGATCGTCTCGCGTATGAGTTAGACTTGAGCACATCTGTATTAAAAACTGATGGGTATTAAGAAAGGTTCATAGAAACGCATGATAGACCGAAACCACCTTCCAAACAGGTGGCCACAGTGAGAAAAAAGAAGGTCCATATAGAATTCTGTCTTAAATTTGTTTACAGCATGAATCAAACAACTCAAAGACTAGTGAATTTGGTTAGGCGAACATTTGACGCAGAACTCTGCATATTAGCCCTGACCCAGAAACTAGCTGTGCCATCAATCAAAGGAAATCAACCTGTCGGCGCCACCTCACATTGTGTCTACCAACGTACATGTAACTTCAAAGAAAGTCACTTAGGCAGAACCGAGAAGCGCTCGATCTCCAGAGTGGAAGAACATTTGCCTTAATGGGTGCGGAGCTCTGTATTACAGAAGAACGACAGTGTCGTAGAAACACGCAAGCAACCAACGTCTGCAGCTGCAAGACACGTCCTGACCACTGGTCACGTTATCGACCAAGTTTGTGCATTCGGAAACCTATTACGCCTCCGCAATCCAAGATTCTTGTGGTTTGTTGAGGCGGTCGCAATCAATCGACTGAAGCCGACCCTGTATGTTCACAAACAATTGCTCGTAAACTTGGCCCTTCCCTGGACTTAGTGACCTTTTCTAAACCACCGAATGACTATCCACCCTGCCCCCTAACTGTCCGGTATAAAAAACCGGTTTCATGTTATTGTAAATTTGGTACTGACGAGTCAATACGAAATGCTTGCATCTACCAGTTTTCGTGTTCTAACCGTTTCGTTTAGACATTTTTTTACCTAACAGTTTTAATCGATGAATCCTCGGGAACGTTTCAAAACACGATGAAAATTTGTTCACATGATGTGCATCTACGTTCACGGTAAGTAAATAACGACCCACCGTGTGAAAATGTTCGCAGTTGTTCGGGAGTTTGCAGGAACGCTGAATGTTCCCTGTTTCATTCTATCGTGTGATTGCGAACCGTCGGTTCTAGTAATATTCAGAAAAAGCGTGCTGGAGAAAGATGATCATTTTTTGGCTGAATCAACAATCGGACTTTAAATGATCGTGTCAGCGAATTGCAAAAGCCTGATTCAACCGCTAGACAAACAGTCCGATGATCACAGCAAGCTTTAAGACTAGTGAAAGCTGGTTTTTGCGATCATTGCATCTGTAGCTCCAATATTTGGCGCACTTGTTAAGTCACAAACACAGGTTTGTCTGGTATGTTAAGTAAACAGTCAGCCACTGACCTGTTTTGAGATTAGACATTGATAAACTAAAGTGAGCTGTTCAATTTGTATGCATCTGTATTCATTTTGCCGTGTGAACACTGTTGAGCCCACTCCGTCTGACTTCCACAAAGGTTGATTGATCATAAGATGTAAATGATTCTTTCATGACAAAAAACAGCGTTTGCCACATTCTTCTTGTTAAAAGCCATCAAACACCCGCCGGAGAATGTGACTTTGTCAGTGTAAGGAAAGGCTTGCCAAGCTGCTAATTACTCATGTAAACGACGCTATCTCCGAAATATAGTGAAATAACACAGGCGTACTCATTACAACTTATATTGGAATCCCGTTGTCAACTAAGAGAGAAAACCACCTGATTCCGTTAGAAAATATATGATGTCTAGAGTTTCCCGTTTCTTTCCGTACTGTATTTGGTAGTCTAAGTGACCAATGGGCGATCAGTTTGGTGAACACGTTTTGAAGTATTGTGTACACATTGCAATATTGCTAGTACACGTTTAGCCGAACAGTCAGCCTTCTTCATTGCAAAACACCAGCATAGGATCGAAAATGTGAGAACCATCGTCGAACTTTTCCAGCATGGATTTCACAAATTCTTCATGAATTCTTAAAAACATCCGTCAGCAATGTCAGAATCACTTTCTGTTAACGGAACAGTCTTTGGTGATAATGACGTTTCCACTCCAAAAGAGCAATTCCTGGAGATACGCTGTGCACATGAGGATATCCTTATCACATTCTCCATTACTCACATCAGTCTGACATATTCATGCTTTTAAACCTCCGCTTCATACCTTTCTATAAAAAATACTTCATATCCGTTCACAATGAACGAAGTGTTATAATGTATTTTTGAAACATTTTAATCGTCAAAATGTGTTTTCCTTTGGGACAGACGAGGACGAATAAACACGCAACGAAATGTTTTTGTGATTTCTTTGGGTCAAGCTGTCAATTTTTATTGACAATCTTCTCACAGATGTTCTATTCAGCTCGTCACGGAATCAACTGATTGAATTGCCAGTGATTAAACAGTTGAAATGTTAGGCAAGTGATTTAATCAGTTTTGAAACGTGTAGATGAAACAGGTCAGCTTTGTTTTTTGTCAGCACTTTTGTGAGGTTATTAAGTTTTGATTGATATGCGAGTTTCGATAATTTCTGTATTGATTAGTAATGGTAATGTTATTTCAAGTTTCTGAGTATCTCAACTGGCTTATCTTATTTATTTATGTATCAAATCAACACTGGTTCATGTCGGATACACACATGCCTACATTTAAAATAAGGCACCTCTGGAAGAGAATAAAAGTGATCTGTTCGTACGATTTTGAATTGCTTAGATAGAATGACAGACCGATAACAGGGTGTTGGTGGTTTGTTGGTAGTCCTTAATGTTCATAGATGAAATTATATTTAAGACTAAAATGAAACGCTTAAATTATGAAGACTGTAATTTTGCATCGTTTAACCGATGAATGACAAAAACCTTCTGTTCAAGCAAATGTAGAGGGAATTGTGCCATGTTAGTGCCACTGTGCAAACAACACTAACCAGTTTGTTTTGGACAAATTAAAGACCAGCAGGCTGATTTGTTTGATGTATATAGGGAGTAAAAAACATGACCTTTCAAGTTGTAGTCATTTGTGGGAAGCGAAATAGGACGGAACGAAAGTGTTTTTGGTGCCTCAGTGAAAATGTATGTTGAACAGCAAACGTTTTCGTTAGATTCTTACCAGGTCTTCACGTATCCATACAATATAACGTAAATAAGTAATACATGGCCAATAAAATCAAACCCATTTTATCCGTTTACTTGCTGTTACGTCAAGCGGGAAGCAAACGCACTTTGTTCCCTACCGTAACTTGAAGGTCGAGAAACTGCTTTCCATTTGCATCACTGTCCATAACAGTGCTCCATTCCTGGGCTAAGGTCGAAGCAGTGGTCCGGGAAAATTTATGAAGACAAAACGGTGTATCCAGCGACCTAATTACAGTCGTTTGTGCTGTTGTTACTTGTCGAACTTTGACTGATTTTGGTTTGTTCTTTATAGCAGGATGATGCCCACATGGTGGTCTATGCAAACCAGACAGGCGGTAATTGCGGCAACCACATTTTTGTCAGCCATTCCAAGTACTGTCCGTACATTCGCTCAAACAGTTGTTAGACAATATGTCACATTTGCTCTGAAATATAACAGCATGGGAGCGCTCATAAATGCGTGATTTGATTATGGACTGTGACGATGTCACCGGGATGAGGAATAGAACTAAGAGACTGCATCGAACTAGAGCGCGTACTTGAAAAAACAGGGAAGGTTAGGTCAATGGTTTTGTCAAGACAATGACTGGACAAGCCCGATGTTTGTTCTTTTCAAATTTAAGGTTTCTGTAAACGAATTTCTTCACTACTGTTCAGGTGCAACTTTCGTTGGTTCGTGGTACTGGATTTTTCAGATGATTACTTCACGATAGGAGAAGTCTGTACTACTGCTTTTAGTTTAACAATTTCAGCTTCAGACAAATGTAAGAAGCCGATGTTTTCAGCTTTATCAAGAAGTATTTGCGTGAGACTTTGTCTTATTTACAATGATACAGAGCAGTTGAAGTTGAAGTTGGCCTACGGTGTATCTTCACTTTCAAAAAAGATGTCTGTCTATGTTATTACTCTGACCTTTTCATTTTTGGATGTAAATCAAGATTACCGGTAAGTACTGGTAGGGTGGTATGCTTCAGAGGAAAACTTAACATTGTTACTTACCACGACACGAACAGGCCAAAAGTTGAAATGAGTGTTTCATCCTTCTATGTTTAATTCAGTGTTTCAAGTTGCCTACAAACATGTTTACCAATAACAGACCTGGGGCTGATCCGTCATAACGCCCTCCACTCCGTTACTGTCAAATTCCGGTGAATGTGAGTAGAACGTTTAATCTGCAGCTAGAAGTTTCTTTTTCATTCAAACAGTAGATATGAAAATGACTACCTCAGCCTGAACAATGTACTGACGGATATTTGTAAAATGTAAGAAGATGCACAGTGAGTATAGGCAAACATTTCCCGTGTCGAGTTCAATCTTAATTGTTGCGTATTCACTAATCAACCTTCATATTTCCTAACTGCGTAAGCGCTTGATAAAAATTGTCCAAAAACTATTCGCTTTACATTTTTACCGTTCCTAATAACGGCTTAGTGAAGAACAATAATGTAATGAGCTTTAGCATTTGACTACAAGGTGCTGAGTAATCTTTGTTGAGATAGCTGCAGAAGAAAGACCATGAGAATCTGAAAAACACGGAAAGAAAAAAATCCTGAAATGATTTGTCAATAAAAATTGGAAATAGTCACCACTTATCTCGAGCTACACGAATATGAACTGATTTTAGCAGAATCAATGTACAGTAGACTAACAAACACGAAAACCGAACCGTTATTAGTTACTAGAAGTTGTTGGCAAAATACTAGACTGGACAGAGTGATTTTGTGTGATCTAAAAAACCGAACGCTTCATACAACTTTGTGGTCATGCTTTTGGATGATTAGTCCGTCATGTCATCCTTGAAGCTAATGGCATTGTAGTTAACACGACAGTCTCATAAGCGAGAGGGTTCAAGTGCATAATCTGGTCCAGACGGGGATACACACTACCGTTTGGCACTAATCGAAGCAAAACTCGAATCTGGTCCTTCTCTTCAAAGCCGGTTAGTGGAAAATTTAAGCGGAATGCGAAAATTCGGACGAAGTGTTGGTAGTGTTCAGTTTGAAATTTCAAACCTTCATAGACTAATGGACCTCACTGCCTTTCGGTTGGCTCTCGATAGATTTTTGAACACAAAACCAATTTTTCTGGTTATTTAGCTTCATTCTAAAAAATGCTGTTCAAAGGAATCGTTTGACGTTCAGGGTACGGGATTCTGTATTGAAGTTTAAACTCATTTACCATTCTAACTTACTGAATCGCACGGTGCACCATTTTGTGTTGAGCAGTGCCCACAAAATCAGTCAGGACTACTAACTGTGACCCTATATCAGAAAGGTTTTTGTATGATTTTCCCGGCTAAGCTAAGAAATTACAAGGCATGAACTAAAAGATGACCTGTGATTCACTGTTTACTTTGCCTGGCCATCATTTTTCAGGTCACCTGTTTCCCAAACAGACATGGGACAAACTTGCCACATTCAACAGTTCTACGCAAGCACGCACTAGAAAGTGTAGAAGATGGATCAAATAGGCTGACAAAATTTCACACAGTATGTGTCATCAGTCATTGAAATCGGCCATCGTGACTGTTTTTGTCTTTTGTGCATAAAAATAGAATGAAACTATTATGAGGTGACCACTTTTTTGGATCCGGGAGACATCTGGAAAATGTGGACAGTGCAACCATTTGAGTGAGATATTAAGGTTTGGTCCCAATCTTTATTAACGTTGACAAATCCCTAGTTTCCATGGTTGGTTGGAAGGCAACTGAATTAGTTTGATTGCCGATCGCCTTGGATCACAGCTATCTCATCTGGAAAACCTGGCAATGACTGAAATTTAAAAGTGTTATCAAATGAGACTATCTTTGATTCCAAACTATGCACCTACGAAGCGCTGCTTTGCTACCACATTGATCACTGGAGCCCGTCTCGATACCATATCAAAATCTATGCTATTCGTAAAACAGCCCAACGTTACTAAACAGTGCATGCAATGGGAGCCAGTCAGTTTCTTCCTCTCTTCCAACATACTTTCTTACATGTTGCATCCTTACTCCTAAATTGCTTGGTCCTGTATTCTCCAAGTGACTACCAATACGTCCTACATGGTTGTTTAAAGAGTTTGGTTTCGAAGTGGGATTATGAACTTACCGGCTTACTTGTTCATAAACAACTACCACTTGACCATTTTATCTGCCCGGTGGAGATATAACATTTTTGGTGGTGTACGCCTGTAGATTGACCTATCTGGTAACACAATAAATCTGTATTTTTGGAATGCTTGTGTTGTTCCGTTGTGAACAGCGTCAAAATGTAATATGTGACTTACAGGCTGATGGAACAGCAGTGCAAACTTTGCTAAGGTTTTCTGTTTGTTATCATTCTGTTTCCAATGTGATATTGCTTCAGGAACGTAATGCCGAGCAAGACAGGCTAATCAAAGCTGGAATTATAGGTCTTGTGATACTGCGCTTTTGTGAAGTGTAGTGACTTAATTCTTCAGACAATATGTCGACGTACCATTCCCCAAAACAAGCCTTCTTGGACAAAATATAAAGGCTGACGTTACTCGCATGGGAATCAACGCGCCTCAAATTGCGAAATGTATCGGTGTCCAGCTTTTAATACTTTTGGCCCGTTTCGTGTAAATTAGTTCCAGAATTTTCAGACAATTCACACGGCACCTCATTGAAATTTTGTGGATATCTCTCTCCACAGTAAATTCTCTCCTCACTCCTGAGGCCTGTTTCTTCTTAGCTTTCGTTTCGGAGAATCCGTTTTTAGCACCCAAGCTCTGGTTTTTTCAATGTGTTCTATTCACATCCCCCTCAAACTGTTGGTATCGAAACAAATCACTTCCAATCTCCTGTTCAACTTTAAATACCGTCATTTCACTTCGGTCGTTGAACTGTGTTTGTGCCCAAAAACAGGTAGTTCACAACGTAGATAGCAATCATATGACTTGACGGTAGTTTAACTAATGGCTGATTAGGTTTCCATAGATGCAGTAAAAAACGCACTTGACATTTCAGAATGATCCTCTGTTTTGAGAGTCATAGACTTTGCCAGTAATGTAACTGTAGTCAAAAACGATGATACTAGGATTTAATAGACAAAAGGGAATGTGTCCACCTTGTTAAAAGAAATTCTGTTTGTGTGTGTCAAGAGGAGAATTTCCGAGCAAAGCGCGTTGATGCCAAAACTATTCCTTATATTTCTGGAGTAGTAAATGAATTTTGTCGAGACCTCCGTGCGAGATATCATTTTCGAACGCATCTGGTAATTCAACTTTATATTGAGAATACACGTAATTGCGTTCCTGTTGCGATTCATCTCTGCAATCACCCAATTACAAAAAACGATAAAGTGATTTAAATCTTTTGTTTGTTCATCCAAAGGAATAGGAACGGAGTTTGGTGTACGATTGGAGATTTTCGAAAGGCATGAAAGAAAGTAAATTGTGGCCAAAATTATAAAAAATTTCGGTCCAGCGGGCAAGCTAGATTAACATCACTGGTCACATTTTCTGAAGTGGCACAGTGTAATCAGTTAAAGTGCAAATGTTTATGAATACAGCACAGAAGCTCGATTACCGTAAAAGAACTGAAACTTGCTAAAAGTTCTAAATACTTCAAACAGTGTGTGGAGAGAAATCAAGCGGACTTAAACAATGAACAGTGTTTGATTATTTCACGTGTTTATGCATTGCTTATTCCCTGGGTTTGATGTATAGGCACCTAATGACTAGCAGATTACTCCAATTGAATTGTTGTCGGTGCAGAATCACATTTTATAGGTAGTCCAGCACGGAGTTTGCAGAACCAACTGTTCAGCCATTAGAGTTACAATGACAGTATTAGCCAGTATGTATGAACTCTGAAAAATCACAGCGCATTAGAAAGTGAACACTACCTGTCCTGATTGTGCGAATCAGCTGGTATTCATTTGCCATACACAGTTGTGTTTGGTGAGATGTGAACCACAAATTACACACAAACGGTCTTGAACGATTTGTTTTGTCTACGCAAGAGTAGCTCATCGTGTTGGTCTGACCAGATGTCTGGCAGCACTAAGAGCATCCAATAAACCCTGAACTTGCCTGTGTTTTCTTTTGACCCGCAAAATTTGGGAGTATTTGCCACTGATTTTCTTGAGTACTTCCTAAGTTAAACCATTACCTACTGAAGAACAGTCCCGGTGAACCGGAATCACATTCTAATTGATTAGGTCACGTTTCCGGCAGTTAACTATGGTTACCACAGCTTTGATTGACCTCACATCTGGCATTTACAGTGATTTCAGTGCTATTGTGGGTTGTGTGTGAAAAGCTTTCGGAAATCCTCACAAAACTGTTGATTCAACGTTCCATCAGGACCGTACGCTATTTATTCTCACTTTTCATCATCAAGATTCTTATTCGGGTTTAGCAGATGAGAAATGAGAACAGCACAAGCTTCAGTCACAATTTATATGTTCATATATGTGCACGTTTTTTTTACTACCAATTAACTTTAGAAGAATGGATTGTTCTCATCTAATTTTAAGATAAGTGTGTGGTTCTATTGTCAGGACTGGTTATCTAAACACCAGGACTTGTTGATCATATTGTAAGTCTTCAAGTATCTGTAGAAAATGAGTTTGGGAGAGAGATTGTAAATGCGATTCGGGCAGCAAATGAGATGTATTAAGTCCCAGCTGGGAAATACTCCAAGGCGAGTTCACAAATCTTCAATGAACACCAAACCTCTCACTCTATCAATGATTGTAGTAAACAATCATTCATTAAGGCACTGGGAAATAGTTCGGAGGAAATGTTGGAAATTCTCAAGTGCTTTTTTGTTTCGGAATGTATTTGCGATTCGAATCTTACACGACTTTCCACAAACAGTGATGGAAACCTTAAACTTTACCCCAGGTTTGGTAAGAATTGCATATAACAGAACCAAAAGTATGTATTCAGTTGGTCGGGCAAGATTAGAAATCTACTGCATTGTTACTGGAATACAGAATTTCACTGATTTGATTATAAAACAGCCCGAACCATTTAAGGAGCTTGGTTTTCTTTCTTCGCTGGTCGACTACCTGTCAGTCGGCTGATGAACAATTCCGGACCACGTTTTTCCCAAGAACTGTAGTGCACCGGATCCTCCTCGACCTCATTCCAACCCATCCAATCAGGGTAAACTGTTCCGGAATGTAATCGTTGTTGCCATAAGTAAGCTTCCGTCAGAACCATTGGTCCATTTTGGAAGGTAGCCAACGTCATACTTATAAGCATCAGCGTAGCAAACATAATTGAGAAAAAATGGTGTATTCGATCTGCAGATGAAAAGCAGGAATCAAATATAACTTCATAGGTATATCCTTAGAAAACCATTAGAAATTAGTATGTTGTAGCAGCTTAAATAAGCAAGGTCAAAATGCACGACAGTTTCCAAGTAACTAAAGACAAGCAAACATAATTTGGATAGGAGTTCCGAATGGAAACGGAAAAATTCAAGTCAACTCTCTTAAACAGTAGTGACAAATCATGTCAGCTCAGTGTAAAACTTTCATTTAGAGACATTGTGAAAGCTTATGGAAAGTAATAATTTTTTACATTCAATCAGATGAGCTGTCGGTTTTGGTCAGGCAGACGGAAAGTGGTTATACTGTATATGTCAATATGAAGTGAATGGATATATTATACAGTAACGTTGCCAGAGTTGTTCGATAGAACAAATGTCCTTAACGCCGTTGTGTTGCAACCTATGAAGTGTGTTTTGTAGCTATGTTAATAGATTAAACAACGACGACCTGAAGTATAGTTAGGTTTCGACTAAGTTTCAGTGGGGGACAGTATTGTATAATCGCTCAATTAATGCAGATGCTGCGAAACGAACAGTAAAATACTTGTTGCATATTCTGTACAAAACCTGTTGTGTAATTGGGTATAAATTCTGTTACGCATTAAAATTCGGAAAATCTCAATGTTTCTTACAACGGTAAGAA
Organism: Paragonimus westermani; assembly: GCA_008508345.1. Lineage (NCBI taxonomy): Eukaryota > Metazoa > Platyhelminthes > Trematoda > Plagiorchiida > Troglotrematidae > Paragonimus > Paragonimus westermani. The sequence goes on along the minus strand of QNGE01001996.1, from coordinate 59,170 downwards.
ATGTTCTTTTGTCTGATTCATAATGCGTGAAAAAACAGTTGTTGAATGATTTAAATTAAAATAATTATACACCCACATATACCAAAGAATGAAATCGAGCAACGTTTAAGTATATTATTGAAAGTGTTTCGAAGTATTTGATATGGTATGTGTGAGCATAAGCTGTGCATAGGCTAGGATAGCTCAGAACCGGTGACGATCATAGATCCCTAATTTTTGTCAATATACCTTCGCGTGTGTTCGCAAAACGACTGTTCGTAAACTACATTTAGAAAGAAAAACGAAAGCGTTTTTTTAAAATAAAGATTTCACGATTACTGTATTAATCGTTTGTAGTGCAGCTCATTTCCCGACTAAACAGCTTCCAAATTGGAAGGATACCGAGCTCCACCTGAACGTGCTAAACGAGATATGCCTTTTACCTTTCAGTCTCAAATCGATAGTGCTGTGTCTCATCTGACATTTTGATCTTGGTTTATCATGAAGTCTGAGAAAAATCAATCGAACATCCAATAAGCTGGATGTCAATCTGGTTCAGATTAGAAGAACACTGCAATCAGACATATGTGATTGGTAAACTACGACAATATGTAAGATATCTCACCATTGACCATTTGCCCAGTGTAGGAAAGGATCTGTTCCTAACCTAAAAATTTTGGTAGGGTTCATATCCGAATTCCTTCCGTTTGATCCGAATCATCAGCAACATAACCAACAACTGTTAGTTACTTAAGGTTGATCACCAATAGGCATTGATCCTGTGATATTTCTGAGTGCTTTTGTTAGTAAACAGTAAAAACCCGTAATTAGAGGTTAGCTACATCCCTTTGCCAGATTACCGTCGAAATGTTAGTTTACTTTATTGTATGCCATGTTGGCAGTCAAGCTAACATTGAAAAAATATCATCATTAAAACACTATTCATGTCATCATTATCTGCTGAGAGCAGTTGAGAAACAATCCGATTAGCTTTCTGACTGGTATCAATATCCATTTTTGATACCTAAAATTAGGCAGCTTCAGTATGGACTTCTGTGGTAAAAATCGAAAATCTACGACAGATTATATTCGAACTGACGTACGAGAAATTTCTGAGACGTTATCCACCATACTCATTGTCATTCCTTATTTGTGACTATAGGTATTTTGAGCGCAGAACAAAATGCGATAAACTAAACGATAGAAGGATGTCATTAAACAACGTAATAACTGGAACAACGTTTGGGTTCGGTAGTTAGAGACATTTCAACTTTCAAGAAAAATAAACTACAATTGCAAGTTAGTATTGCCTATGCAATTCCTTACTCAAACAATTTTAATCACAGAATTTGCACGCAAATGATTCTTTTGTTTTCAACTCACCGTCAAGGTGCTCACTGTTCTCAGCGAGAAGTGGTGCGAACATATTTATACAGAATTTCTACCAATTACATATCCAGAAATCTGAATTAACTATGATTGGCTGTTGGATATCAGTAGCAATAACAGCAAGCAAAATGCTAGTTTAATTAAACGAATGGCAGAATTTAGAAAAAAATAACTTAAGGATGATTTGTGCGTCGGGCAAATAGGTAGCAACGTGATATACGGAAAACATTCCGGAATAGCTGTAAATTCATCCGAACAACCATCCGTTTGGTGATGTTTCCCACCAAACTCATTTGTGAGCGCAGTCTTTCATACTTGGGTTATTTATATTTCAAATGGCTGTTACGCTTGTAAGAATTTTGAACAGCCTATTCAAGTATGCGTAAGCTCATGTTTATATACCCGCGAATGAACAAGACAATATTTGATTATAGGTTCCTGTTTTTTGTGGGAGTGGAATAATGCATGCCGGACACTTTATGGTTAAACTTCTGGAGAAACTGTGTTTTACCAGAGATGTTGAGGAATAGTTAGTAAACATTTATATTACCGTCAAACGTTTCTATACATGAGAGTACAGTCTGACAGTGAATCACAATTTGCGACTTGTACGGGGTGGTTTCAGAGTCAGACACGTCACAAGCAAACATTATCGGCTGTTGTGTTTCCATTTCGCCACTAGGGTTTTAAATTTACCGCGCAGAAATTCGTAACAATAAATAATGGGTGTGACTCGTATATCAGGCTACACTGCTCACGCATTAGTTTTAGGGGTTTGCAGTGAAACAGTCGAAATCTGTTTACTAGGCTGAAGTCTTTTTTTTGGGGGGGGGGGCAAATGCGTGGTGGGTTTATGAGGTCACGTTAGACTTCCTCCTGTTTTCAGAAAAGAGTGGATGTAAGCGCATAACAGGTTTTTCCAAGTTATCACCGTGCAACTACAATCTATTTCTGCTTGGTGGGTTTTGGACGTTTCTAGCAAATACTAAGATTTTTATGCGCTTATTTCAAAGATGCTTGTAGGTGCTATGTCTGAAATTGTGGGAGAAACAGTTGAAGGGAATTTCACACAAATTTTACTTAATTCTTGTATCATTCGTGCCAGATTACAATATGGGTTATAGCTTAAGTCTCTGCAATCTGTTTACACGCAGTAATAGTCAGATCACTAGGATCGTAATTCGACAAACAGAAAAACTCCTTCAATCGTTTTTAATTATCAAATCGAATCAATATAAAAAAGAGTTGCCATGCTGTTTTCTTATCGCTTTTTAATTTGCACTGCTGTTTTAAATATGGAAAATTGAACTTTACTTCCGCCGCTTAAGCCAAACATCAGGAATCGCTTACCAACCTGGAGAACGCCTCCACACAACATACACCTTTAACTTCATCTAATCAGCGCACTTGGTAGTAAATGGAGGTTCGAGACAGTGTACGAAATAGCCTGACTACCCCAAGATATGAAATGATATCTGATGCATTTAAGTGGGCTGAAAGTACTGCACTAGACCTTGCTGTGATTGTCCACAACTGTAAAGCAGAAGCACGAGTCATGCACCTTCCAAAAACCGTCGATTTAATCGACCTTTCTTAACCACAAATGCAAAACCTATGTTATCACAATCCACTAACCAGAATTAATCAAATATTACACGCAACTTTTGACACACTTCCAGGTGTTAATATATGGCAGCCAGTATTGGAATCTACTCTATTGGTGCAGAATCGGTTAGGACCAGTGGCTGCTTGTATGGTATCACAGTGGCAGTAGATCTCTTGATTGCAGCAGAACAGGATGGAATATTGGAGGTTCATCTATATCACACTGGTTCTGTGCATAACGAATTAATAATCGACAGGATCGTGTAAGTTTCAATCAACTGAAATCTGTGCATGGATATCATCCGTTAGCCAAGTTAGGGTTTATGGTGAACTGTCTGACAGTTTCAGCACCATGAGCGGCATACGTCAAGGCTGTCCGCTGTCACCATTTTTGTTTAATTTCGTCATAGACGAAATAATGGAGGATTGTCTCCGGCACTCAGAAGATGTCGGCGTGCACCTCCTACCTGGTAAAAGACTGACTGATCTTGATTATGCTGACGACAAGGTGTTGCTGTTTGACAATTTCAAGCAGCATAAACAATGCTAGGCGCAATTTCGCGTTCTGCCAAATGCTTTGGAATGCGCTTTGCAGCCTCAAAATGTAAAGTGCTTCTGCAGGATTGCTGTGACCACGTAGATTTGATGTTAGATAATGTAGTCATAGAGGTTGTTGCCCGGTTTGTATACCTGGGAAGCTGCATCAGCAGCGGTGGAGGTGTAAGGAACGAAATAGAAGCGCGTATCTCTAAGGCTAGGGCGGTATTCGCTAATTTGAGGCATCTCTGGCGAC
>QNGE01001996.1:12769-55064 GCA_008508345.1 Paragonimus westermani | reverse complement strand
GATGATGATGATGATGATGATTAATACTGTGTTGATCTCCCTTCTGAAGTCCAGGATCCCAGTCCATAGGCAACTGTTTTGCCCCCCCGCACTACTCATAAATATAGCGGTAGTCAAACAATTTTTCCGACTGATTCTGCCCTGAAGTAACAGTTGGCACATTGCTGAGCTATAACAGACGAATGCAACTGAAAAATTCTTACGGTTTTTGTCATAAACATTCTGTTCAAATGGAGAAGTAGTGTATACTTAACTTGTCAGATGAATTCTCTCGTGTATTAGTTTTTCGGGCTCAAGAAAATACTGACCCAGAGAACACTATTCTGCATTCTCTTCTATACGCGCTCGCATGACCACAAGGTCATCCATTTATACAATTGGAAAGGAGTGTTTCATGTAAAATCGTAAAGCTTCTAGTAGTCACAACCACTGTATGGCAGGATTCTGCTTTTACAATGTTCCCAATGGTTCGCGTAGTTTGGAGTTCACGACCAACTGGATAGGATTTCCATTCGTCTTATTCGTCTACTGTTGTTCTTCTATGTGACCCACGTAGGAATAGGCTATAAGCTGAACCGTGTTGCATCCCATGACACCCCATCTATTGTCCACTGGCTACCTTATTTAAGTTACTCCGTGATTTCCTATGTTAGATATCAAGTCTGCTCAATGGTCTTTATTTAATCAAACTGGATTATGTGGTCTTTAAGTCAGTGTTCTAAAGTGAGTGCGGACTGATGCTCTCTTTTTGTTTAATGCGAAAATGTGAAGTGTCATATATACGCTTCTGCTACCGGTGGAATCGAGAAGAACTGAAGGCCAGGTTTTCAATAGTTGTTCGAGGGCAATTACAAAAAGTATCTGGGCACACTGTCCACTCTACTTAACACTGAATCATTTGGCAAACATCTTCATCGAACACTTCACGTAATCCTTGGAACAGTCGTTGGCCAACTTTGGACCCAATCAACACCAGCTTGTTAGTGTGATATTTGTTAGCCGTTGTCCACCTATTGATACCTGTCTCCTCGGTGTATGTAAAATAGGTCGGATTGATTCACAGGAATTTGACTCCGCAAGACGTAACTCATTTTTTGTTAGTTATTCGAGTTATTTAATTAGAATAAGCGGTAAGAATGGCACCGCTGCTCTGCCAATTAGTTTGTAATTCATTGACAAGCAAAAAACAGTGCTGTGATTATTTGATTGAAGAAATTTCCTACCACAACCATCTAGTTATCACGTGCAACTCGGCTGCTGTTGTCCAATATCTTAAGATGTGGAAGTGAAAGCATATGAACTGAATATCGTCCAATCCAGCCATTTCATCTCTAGATACTATGATACTACCGTATAACAATTAAACCCACGTATCAATATTTGAGTAACTGGGGATGACGTTAATGACAGTTCTTTCTGATAAACTGTGGAGGAATTACTGGAAACTTCACGCCCGCTCCGAAAAAGGAAACCGTGACACACTTTAGATCATGATATATATTGCTGCCTTAAACTTTGTTAAGCAGCTATTTCTACGTTTCACGGAGACTCATTTCATATTTACCGAACCTACATCTCTCAAGTAAATAAAAGCGTCTAGATAAATTTTTTCCACACACATTAGCAATCAGGATATTAACATCTCCTACGTCACCTGTTTTTATAACAAATACAAAACAATCTGTTAAAACAAAAATAACGACGACGAATCAAATAAGCCCAGCTTGTTCTTCAATTAACTGTTACTGTGTGGTCTGCTCAAAAGTAGTATTTTTCACGTGAGTGTTACACTGACCTGGAACTCAAGATAAACCCATATTAGAGTGACAAAACCAACCTTGTTGTGTTCGAGAATTGATCTTACTATACGTTTGGCACAATCAGTAGAACTGAAAACTGTTAATGAACATTACAATAAGCCACTTACTGTCCATCAGACAAATTATTTTCACGCCATGTCAGGAAATTAAACCACTGTTTCATTATTCCCGTTCAAGTATTTGGCATTAAGGTAACCATTGCGGAATGTTAACACATAAATTCATCGCATCATGTATGCTATAAAACTCATCAACGCACACAACGAAGGCACAATGCAGTAGCACTTGAACGGGCAAATGATACAAAAGCAGGTGGATGGCGTGAAATTTTGTGACCTGCACACATTTCCATGGTTCTTTTTAACTGATGAAACCGTCTCAACTTTTCTAGTAGTTTGTGGTCTGTGTTGCGAAACAGGTGATTTCTGAACTACTTGATTGAATTTATATTATGACAAGTTCTACTGACGATAAATGGGACACATCAAACTGTTCTCGGTTACACGGGATAAAATGTAAACTAATTGCAAGTAAGGAACAAGTGAATAACAACACAGTTTGATAACTGTCTCACATTCAGAGAAAATCTTGAAAATTTTTAGCGAAAGAAAACGAAAGATGGTTGGGAAACTACCGATAGAAGAGTAGGCATGTAAAGACGAAATGAACGATAAAATTGTTTCGAATGAAAACGCAAAGAACGAAACACTCGTCTTGTCACATTAGTGAAAAGAATGTTAGGCCAAAGTGAAAACAGGAAACCGTGACTAAATTTCACCGTAAATTTTCGACAGATTAAGAAATAAAGAGGATCTTGTTTTCAGATGCCGGCTGAGGAGTATGACAGAAAAACTAGTAGCATGGTGTTCCATTAAGAATTGAAATTTATTTTCAAGTTTTACATCACTCACATTTGATCGCAGCATTCGCAATCAGATAGACTTTCCAGCCTGCCTTTATCGAAAAGAAGAAACTTGAGCTTCTCTCATTAAAGCTCGTCAGTTGTGCATATCCATGCCAATGAAATATAACACTTGTATGTGAATTTAACTATTTGGTTGCTTCTAAAGACCAGGCAATATGGTATAAATGGACTACAAGGTGAGTGGAGGCTACTTATGTTTCCACAAAGTACACGTTGTATTAATTTAGGGAGTATGACAAAAATTGTTGTTTTATAAGTGGAGTCCCCATTCGAATCATTTTTCCAGGAAATCCTCACAGTGAAACTTGAAAATGAGTAGCCAAAGAAGACTTTCCATAGATACCGTGTCTTCAGGCAATATGTGGAAGACGTCTTATACGTGGCTGACATACCTTCCGGTTCATCCGGTATCTCAACCAGTTTAAAATTAATCCTTATTAATGTAGAACCTCTACAGTAATCTGGACTCAACAGTCAACTGCTCCCTCTGGATGTTTGAAAATCAGTTTGATGGATATGCTCACCGCAAGAACAGTAAGGAGAGTATTCGGAACGAATAGAATATCCGTTTCAACAGGTTCACTGCCACGAGAGAAGAAAATGTCAAATAATATTTAGACAACGGTGTTATGAATATACGCACACAGGATATAACTTCTGGTGGATTGCCTTTCCTGTGCTTGTAATATGATTTTCAGGGCAGATTTGCAGCTTCGATTTGAATACAATTGTATGGGCCGTAGTGCAAAGGAGGACAAGATGTAGCTAACGGGGAAATATGACATAGTTGTTTCGTTACCAATCAAGGGCTTTGTCTGATGAAACGAGCATTAGAAGGCTTAGTAACTCTGTTAGCGGAAACTTCTATGTTGTCAACTCAAGTGTTTTTCTCTACCACAACCCAGTATCGTGTGTCAACTGTTAAAATGCACAGTAATCAGTCTTGTTAGTTTGTTCTTTCATAATCATGAACAGTCGGACGAATAACTGAACGTATCCGTGGTCATCAACCATTTTGGATAGAAGTCGGAGCTACCTGGACAATTACCAGCCTAACTGAAAAAAGTACTGCTGAGTATATTGGCACCGTCAACGTGGTCAGTTTTTCTTTCCAGCTGGCGAGCCAAACAGAGTCCATTGATAACTCTTAGATGGTGAATTCTGGCACGAGTGGGATAATCGAAATTTGATCGAGTAGTTGAACTCCGTTAGACAAAAAACAATTTTTTTAGGGTCATTTGTTTGCCATGGCTCAGTCACTCAACGCGACCAATCAAAGTTTGGGGCTTTGACTTACCTTGTGCCTATGACAAAATTTTACGAGATTGTTGCATTCCTTTGTATCAGAGATGTGGTTGACTTCGTTAGTAACTGACAATTGCTTCGTTTGTTTGACTACGATAGAACTGAATCATACAAATCGAAGCTGCCGCAATTTTTGTTGAATTTTAGACAAAAAGAAGAAAAGAATTACTAGACTGAACACCTTCTTGATCGGAAACTGCAACAGACCAAGTTATTACCAATTCTGCTTTGAAACTTCGAGCACGTATCTTTAGCTGAAGAAATCTTATCTCGCTATCGATGCAACCGAAAGCACATCTTCAATTAAAAAGGATTAAAAAACTTGTCTTGCAAATTACGTCCAAGTGCCACAAAAACGTGTGAGCATCATAGATGAATGTCTCCGCGGTGAACCGAGACTAGTACTAAGCAGTGTTAGTGTAGGCGCGTCGAGAAGCTGAAATCCATCATTGTACAGTTATCAGTTGAGTGTGTTCTTATTTAGTATTGACGTAATACTGAGGCTACAGTCTGTTTGCAAACAGCCACTGAGGCTATTCACAGCACCGAATAATCAAGTTTTTCCTCTCACTGAAAATCGTTTACGGTGTGTGTATCCGCCAAGTCCCAGCCGTTTTCTAAAACCATTCAGGACCTAAGGATTTTGTCTCTGTGGGATTTGCACAAAAACATTATGCTGTAATTACGTGCCAGGAGCCGTTTTAAACCACATCTTTATTTGTTTCGTAAACTTCCATTATGGTTTTAAGTTTGGAGACTTTTGCCGTATAGTTCCGGAGTTCCACAACACCTTGGTTAGTTTCGTGCTTATGGAGAAACAAACAAATTTTATTATATCAGTATTATTCACAATTACATATAGTGTGCGTTTCTTTTAGTTTATACCGTTTAGTAACGACGGGACACCCGTTGAAAATTAACAGGAATAAAGGCAGAAGACAATGTCAACTACGTTGACTGAATTAACCGCCAGTTAAGTCAACATAGGGAAGTGGTTTTGCCCATCTTTTCAGGTTGGAGATTCTACAGCAATCAATGTAGAATTTGCACAGACGTCAAAAGATTCTTCTGATTTTCCAATAGTCGGTCATTATCGCCGTGACGGCCAACTAACCGGTTGACGCTGCTGCGCAAACAGCCCCCATCCTGTGTACCAAAACCTTCGGTTCCCCTCTCCCAAGTTTGACTTCCACCCCTATGTCCACACGCTCATCGCAATCTGGCAATTAGCTCGACCTATCCTCTCTATGAGCCCTGCTGTCTTGTTGGTAAGTATGACACTCTGATCTACCTGAATACCAAGCACGCGGTTACAAGCAAGACAGTATTGCTCATACTGTGCCCGCCAGGCTTCGACTGTTGCCGTTTATGAATTGAACTGTCCTCGACATTTCACGGATTTGTACACAATTTTCACACTGCACTATTGTGTGCAAGTGCTCAGTCACGTTTTCTTTCAATGCCGCAGTGATTAAAAAAGTTGCCTCACGAAGGTATGGCCAAAGCTATAATCCCGGTCGTACGAAAGGTGTGCGTCAATGAAAATCACCATCGGGAGCAAAACTCAAGGGATGGTGGAAAGTGTGTGAGAATGCAAAGGCTACGACTAGCTCCGGATGACGTCCAGTTTTTACTGAAGACAATCCGTCACTACTGACCAACACACTGAGGTGTATTTCGTTTTTGTCATCAAGAAGTTTGTATTAATGGTGTTATGTTTCCGGCGGCTTTATTTATTTTGATTTTTATTCACCGTTGTCTATATGCTCGTCACATAATCTTCACCAATAGGGCATACAGTCCGCAATTTTACCTCTCTGTACTCTGTGAATACATCCGCGAAAGGTCGAGCAGAATGTTCAGCGCAGTCTTTGACAATTAGCAACGGTACTTCATGTGTACCTCATACTTTAACGGATTTGATTTACATCGTTCTCTCGTACATCATTGCAGCCTGAAGAATTTAACTAGGATAATTGTGGAAATGTTTCCACATTTGGAAGAGGAGGAATGAATTGGTGAACTTACAAGTTTTTGTTCAAGCACATCAGTATTGCCAAGTTTTGTTTAAGAAAATTGTTGCCGTGCAGGCCTTGTAATAATTCACAAAATTCTGCAGGATTGTTTGTCGCCTAACAGTATTAGGGTGAGCATTGACGTAAAGTTACCCAGTACATCATAAGAATGGGCAAACTGGATCCCATTAATTCACATATTCACATGGGATATACTTAATTCGATTCAGCAACTTTTCCTGGGTTACTGGGATGAGACATTGTCAACGCGGACGCTTGTCCGTTCGTAACAACAGACGTTAACAAAAAGCGTTTAGCATCTGGCCGAATGGTAAATAGCTACTTAGTGGATAAGTGTTATGGAAAGCAACCCCATCACTGGAAAATATATGAAGGAAGACGCTGCCTAGTCAACCGTTGATGGTGCGCCTCGTTAAAAACAACAGAGTTCAAATCAACAGTTGTCTGGCAGGAACTGGAGTTCACTCATGGCGGGCTACCATAAAAGTAGGAGTTTCTTGCTAACTTCAAGTTAAGGTGTTTCTACCCTATTTGCACAGTCATGAGTTAGCACCAAATGAACCTGGATTTTCGCAAAATTTCGACCCCTTGAACAGGAACGTACTGGACGAGGTGAATCAGAATAACAACATTTCACTTGCTCGGTGGACCACCGCAGGATTTGGAAGCGTGTCGAGTTACTGAATTTCCAAGAAGCACTTCATGTATTACCGCTGAAAGCAGCTCACATTCTGCACACTTCACATATGATATGTCCAAATTCCGCTGCTTTGCAACACGTGACATGTCAAACTCAGACCAGTGAATCCGTTACTCGAAGCTCCGCATCATCGATTGCCAAACTTCTCATGATAACAGTTCACCAGACTGACTCATGTAGATCATTCAAAATACTGTTACGTCATCACAACCCAAAGCTACTGTCTTTTGGCAAAGCTATGCTGATGAGAACTCATCAGCCGGCGTTGTGTGTACAAAAGTGGTGATGACACAATGGTTTGGTGTGATTGTGTACGTGTCTATACCCTGTCTATCTTCAAATTTCTGTCCTATATAACTTGCATGTTTTGCATTTGCAACTGATGAGAGTAAGCGAAATTTTAACATATCGCTTTGATGAAGTTGTTGAAGAGAACTCAGTGTTTCAAATAGGCTTTGTCTAGAAAAGGCCGAAAGAAGGAGAAAAAAATTCTAACCGGTGTAGATGCTTAAACCAAACTTTTCTGCCGCGAAAATAAAAGTAATGACTGATCTCTGAGGTTTTTAATTGTGCACAAATAGCATAGTCGTCTGCAAACAATATCAATCGAGCGGAAAAGTCAAGCAAGAGGCCTGGAGCATCAGTGCGTCGAGTTTTACGCAGGTGACCATTTGTGTAGGATTCTATTTGAAATCTATTCTTCGAGTTCTGAAGAACGACTAGTGGTGGTGTGACCAGGTGTAAGGTGACTACGGTTGGGGCTAGAATACAATCCTTCCTCATGTCCATGACACTTTGGAAATAAGCAGATGGTAATGAGCTTCAATGCACCCTTGTCTATTTGCGTACGTGTAATATTTTTATCACGCTGACGAATCAACATTCTATTTCAAACTTATTTAACACTTTTCAAAATGCTTCTGGGTTAAAGGAGACAAACGCTTTGACAAAATCCCTAAGGGACTCCCAGAACTGGTGTTTCAATGCACACAGGTTTCCTGGAGTCTGGAAGTGATTTTGTGTAGTGGATAGTTTCGCTGATGAGTAGCATACTACTCACAACTTGGGAAATAAATGGCAAGTGACAATTTCGAGAAGATGATGGACCAGAAGCGACTATTGGAGTAGTGTGTATGCGCTATGCGGGACGTGCCACAAGGACGACGGGCAATGTATTGCTGATAAATGTGTGTGAATGCACGTCAGTAGTTCAAACGAGTGTACGAGTTTGCGGTTCTGCGTTTCAGCATAACAAGTAAGAGATTTCGTGTAATGAACAACTCCGCAGAACAAGCGTCTTGTGCGGTCACAACACTATGAATAAGTTGCATTCCTCTTCGTTCACCGCCACCAGTGCTACAATTTATCCGGAAACCATACCGATCCTCAGAGGCGTTCGACTGCAGGATTTTGGCATTAGTTCGAGAGTGAAGATCTCTTGGTAGAATTACTCAAGCAACGTTCAACAGATAAAATCTCGTCTGCTGTCAGGATACTGCTCGGTATTCTTGCCACAGATACAGCCAAATGAAAGCAGTGTTTACCATCTGAGTGGCTGCTTCTTGATTCTAAATGGAGTAAAGGATTTGGAACGGTGCATGTTGTAAAAGTGAGTTGTCAAGCTCCAAAGGTTGCCATGGCCATCCATCTTCACCGCAGTCGTCCAATGGCCCTGTGTGTCGCTACCATATCTGCGATGACAGAACGTCACTTTTTCGGTGACTCACTGTGATGGTTTACTTAATTTCACCAAAACATTTGTGACAGTTCGGGTCAGTAGATTGTCAAAATGTTTGCGACAGATTTTGTTGATGTTGTCCTGCTGTGTGTGATACTGGCCCTACAGAATATTCTCCTAGAGCTTTCAATGAATGAGTGTAAACAGAAACAACGGAAGTTTCTCTAGAATGTACTTCCAGGCTAAAGCTGGCTGTATTCTTGCTGTCAAAACAACTCTGGTTCTCTTGGTGCTTGATATGGATGACTGCAATGGCTGCTGACGTTAACCTCTCCTCAAAATGTTTCCATTGATCATCAGGGATTGTTGGTTTGGAAGCACTCTTGAGATAAGCGGTGACTGCATCCTAGGAAATCTTTACCGTTTTGAGTTCTAATATTACACAACATCTAGGTTTAGCCGATACTGGTTGAGTTACAACAAACATACATGTAAACGTGAGTGATCAGTTTGGTTCTGACCAGCAAAATTTTCTATGCTAAATGCAGCATAAAGCTTCATTTATTTGTTAAATATGTTGCAAATTTCCTGCTGCTGTACACCCAGATAATGAAGCAAATCATGGTGACCGTTTGTTTACAGGTCCATTCTCTAACCCTGTCTTCTCATATACGGAATAAATCATTCTTACAAGTTTTTCACGTACTTGTTCTATATTCATATAGAAGCGTGATTCACTGCCTAGGCAATATTTCACAATCAGTAGCATGATATAAATCCTCATCAGCATGAGTGCATTTTTTCCTAGTATCTCACTTTCCCACCCGACGTGAAAGAACCTGCATAGCACTCTGGATCAACACAGAACACAGGCCTTACCATCAAGCCACTGTAGCAGATCGGGTCAGAAATGGCTCCATGGATCCATAGGGCCTTGCAAAAATCTGACAACTGCTTAACTCACCAATCGCGTTTACACACAGCGGCTACAAGATAGATTTGGTTCTTTAGAAATATGCCTTGTTCGTAATGTTCCGCAGCTGCTAGTTTTAGCAGCAATACAGCAAGAGCGTAAACGATGGTACACTTTTTCATAGATCCTGAATTTTTTACCACAGAATGCACCCAAGATGACTGTCGAGCACAGATATCAGTGCGCTTCACAAGTGGCTTTATATAATAAAGTAGTAATTACATATTTCAAGCAATGGTTTCCCGATATAGATTTGAAAAAGACCAACAGTATAATGCAAGGTATGTTGTGCACGGATATTTCGTTCGCATCTAATCTGTTATCACAGCGGAATTAGTGAAATCAGCATAGGGCAAGCAGGTGTGACAACAATTGTGAAGAATGTGGGCGAAAAAATTACATTCGTTGATATTCTACTTCATAGAACTATATGTGATTATCTGTCTAGAAGCACATACGATGAGAAACTTTGTTCTGGGCAATATTTACATTTTAAAAGCTTTGCCCCAATTTCATACAAATGTGGCCTCCTTCGAACCTTGTTTAATGGACCTCGTGAGATTGCCACATGTGATGAGGACGAAAATGAAGAACAAATTCGTGATACACTGACTGACAGCGGTTATCCAGCTCGGTTAGTCGAGAAATACATCGTTAACAGGACGTAATCCTATCCATAACTACCCCATAACTGAAAAATATCTACCTCCATTTGTGGTGGATTGTCAGGTCGGAGGTGCGAGTTTTCGAACGCTCGACCGAATACCTCAACGCGGGTGGGGAGGTACGTTCAAAAGCCTGCCGCGATCGAATCAAGAACAACGTGCGCGACCGGATGAGTCATCGCTCGACTGGATCGGACCAACGGGCGAGGCAAGGCAGGCGAAATACGACAGACTGCCAGATCGGAGGCGTGGTTTTTCCAACATTTAGAGGAACATCTCGACACGATATTGGAATACGGTCAAGGCCAACATTGGGTGGATGGCGGACAACACGAGCAGCCGGACGAGCCATCGCGCAACGGAATCGGACAAACAGACGAGGAATGGCAGGCAGAAAACCCCCCTGTAGAAGGCGCCGATCACATACGTAAACCGGTGAGAAGTGCACACGACATGTGAACGGAAACCTGGGGGTGTTGCGGGTTGGAATTATGACTCATAACCGAGAGAGAGAGCGTTGCATGTGACTGGCGATTTGGACAATAAAGATTGTGCTTTATTGGACGCCTTCTCGCTACACATTTACCACTTGAAGGGGGTTACTTTTCAGCTTTGATCAGACGAAGATTTAAAGCCACAACAAAACGGACACACAATGCTACCAAGACGGTGTTCATTGAGGAAACTACGCAACTACCGACGTCAACGAGGAACGACCTGGTCTTCTTGATCACCCAATTAAATGTAACACATGGCATCACCTGTATTGCAGGATGCAAATACGTTGGCCACACATCCAGGCAACTGGGAACAGACGTCAGCGAGCATTCCAAAATGGATGTGTACCATCGGAAGTGGCGTCACCCGATGTGCGATCATGAAACATAACTCTGTGGTGATACTGCATTTCATATCTTATACCACCTTAGAACGAAGAAACGTCCAATATTTGCAGAGGCTGACACCATTCGTCGAACAAACCATTTCTCACTTTACGGCCGATGACCGTTTGACCTTGTAACAGTTCTTATGAGCTTCCGGTTGTGTCTTCTGAGTACCTTGTCTTCGAGTATGGGTCACTATGATCTCGCTTCTTACTCTCGTATTATTCACCTTTGCTGCCATGACTGCTTGCTGTATACTGACTGCGAAAATTCCGCTGTAGTAACCTGTACGATGCGAACGAAATGCCCACGCAAAAGATAGCACATACGTGATACTTAATAACCTGAAAGTAATAGAAATTATTTTGCTAGTCGGACGATAATTCTTTGTCCGGAATGAACATTAACATCAAAATGACAGAGACCTCGAGTGACCAAAAGTTCTATAAAGTTGATGAAGTTTTTTTGTGTGAATTTGTCTAGGACAGGATCGATTGCGAAAAATATGGGCTAAAACTGAAACCCAACCAGCAACGGAAACAATATATTTAGACACGGTAGGCTTTTTACTAGCTGAGCTGCGATGCCGTACAGAAAGTTAAACGATATTATACTTTGACTCAATTACTAACACATTCTTCTTTACCACATAAGATCAACCAACTAATCCAGGGGATATTTTCATGTACAAGATAAATTTCTCAAATCGTTCAAGTTAATGCTGTTCATTTTCAGTTGTCTGGTGAGAGTGCTACAAAAGTTGTTACGTTTGAATAAAAATATTGGTAACTTAACGTAGTGTCGACGATTATTCAGTTCACCTCAGTTCACAGGGCTTGCAACGAGCGCAACTAACGTCCAATTTCTTACACCTGGTAGCTCCAACGATCATGCGATGTTGCAAAACTGGGTGAGACAGCGATTTCCTTCATTCTAACTAGGCAGACCTTATAGACAGAGTGACGTATATTTGCAAATCCGTCAAACGATATGGTTTGTCCACAGATTTGTTTACTGGTTCAATGCCATGGTCACCGGCGTCGTCAACCTAATGCAGTCATAAATGTGGGAGCATAGTTTGAGTCCACAAGGGAAATCAATGGGTTAGAAGAGGGAGAAAGGAATGAGCAGGTCAAAGGTTGACGTGAGGAAGAGAATAATCCGAGTGAAAAGTTTAGCTAACTTAACGGGATCAGAGACAGACAGACAGACAAAAACTCTAATACAGAATACGGAAATAATCATAAGATTTCCTGGAGTAAGAAAATTTGTGAAACATCTCCTAGAACACTACTAGTCAACAGTTATCTAGTCGATACTCAAAGTCTTTCACTATAGTGGTCAGAGCCGCCACTTTTGTTGGTGGTCAGTGACTCACAACCGACTGTAATTGAACAACTGGGTGTGTCTACTGGCATACCAACTAAACAGCGTCCACAACAGATGCGTCACAAGCAAGAGGGCTGGAGACAAACTTTCGGTCCGAGAGAAGACAAAATTGTCTAGAAAAACTTGACCCTAATCCTGAGTTTCTGGTAAATTTGAGCTATCCCCTCCGCTACTTTATTTCAGTACGGAAGGTGAGAACCAATCTGGATAGGGTAAAGACATTATCAATGAAAACAGCCCAAAATTCACTTATACCGGTGTTTTGTGAGGTGTGACCACAATTCAATAATACGGCCTTCAGCACAAATTGTTACATCACAACAGAGGAACAGCAATTGCATATTTCGACTGCGACTATGAACGTAACCATCGTATAGCATTACCCGTTTGACAAGAATGCTTATAGTGCAGAAACTGTTGACGACCTGCTACAGGATGAATTCCATTTACAATTTGTATACGAAAATCGCCTATGGCTTGTCCTAACAGCATCTGATAATACCACTGTTAAGTGCACACGGTGATCAAACGGTGGTGTACTGAAACACAAAAACAGATCCCACAACTTCTGAAATGTTGAATGAAAATTTCGAAACTCCTTACATTACTTGAAAACTTGACGGGATTTCCCTGGCTAGTTTGCGTCATTTACACTTGTTTTCTGAGACCTTGATGAAGATTTAACTTGAGTTACGAAGCATTTGCAAAAATTCACAATTCAAAATGTATGTACTTTTCAGCGATGTCTTCAGAAGTATCCGTACACGTTCTGAAGGATAACACAGATAAGATGTAAATGTCAAACAATTAATTACTCATTTTCGCTCGTGTGAATATTTTACCAGCTTCTAAGGAAAATACTAACAAGCCGCTGGTTTCACTCTTGTTAGAACCCGTCCGCTGTGTATTCCGTTGCCACTACAATGAACAGAGCCCCGGCCACATAGTCCTTTTGGTGGTATCGAAAAAGCTGGTACACCTTCGGATATGATTATTGCTCAGAGTGCCTACGATGAAGTTACCCATTCGCCCTATCTTCAAAACACGTTCTGTATTCTGAGACGCTGACTCTGTACTCGGACGATCAGTTGGTAATTTTCATCGCATTCTTCTTTGGGTAACCACCTGGGGAGATATCAAGGCTTCTGTCGTTTCAGGCTCTGTTCAGTTTCAACCGTCAAAATAACACCGCAGTTAGATGAGAGGCAAGAAGTTTCAGTATGGTAGTATTGGAATCCTGGAAAACAGTCCATCTGGAGGAAACTAACGGGTATCAGTCAGCTGGTCACAAGCTCACTCTCCATTGTTTATCACGTTACTGGCAGAGGTCGGGGTAACCCATTCTCTTGTCTTCTATCGCTTTTCCACCCATCTACACCTTTTCTGGCAATCAGCTGTCCTATCGCTCAGTGACACTGGGTGCCCTTCTGTTAATTGGCCTTCGACGATCAATGAACTGATAAATCTAGTGAAGTAATTTGTTTCTTCCTTCGACCACCGTTCGTATAGCATGCTTCACCATCTCTGTATTTGCACCCTATGAACTTGCACAAGTTCAAGCGTGTCACCTCACTCAATCTAATTGATGGAATGAACAGAGAGAAGAAAATCGTATATTGCCTGCGCAGTAAAAAAATGGAAACTTGGCCTGCTGCATTTTTTAGGAAAGCATAAATCCTTACGTGATGCCAAGTTGAGAAACAAGAAAAAATTAGGGAAACGGTTAGCGTATTGTCTGGGTTTATCATCTGAACACCTTCGAAATTTGACGTGATTTTCGTGTGTACATTCATCAGCCACAGCATTCGAGTGTAAACAACATTTCCTTACGTGTAATATGTCAATTCCACCTGTCAACTACCCTTAGATGATGTTTATTGAGAACGTATTGTTCAGTAGGTAAAAAGGATTGAATTTGGCTGAGATGTGCGCCACCTGTCAGATTTTAGAGTCTTGGACCACGATCGAATACAGTATCACAGGAATAAAACAAATCATTTAAAACTCTAATTTAATTTTGACCGCAGTTGACAGCTTTGGATACCTACCCGATGGCGAATGTACAGTCAGCCAGATGCGACAGCATAAAAGACAAGTAACTTTTGGTATTGATATTTTCGCCGAGCTTGGCATTTAGGTTGCGAACGTTTCATCACCAAGCGAGGTGACATCATCAGTGCGTAAGTGTTTCAGCGTATAGTTTTGAATGCGGGGTTTGGTGAAGTTGGATCGATGCCTGCTCTTATATAACAGAGTGGGTTGACCTACTGGCCTGAATTCTGGTTGGTCGCTTTCTGTCGTGCTTGACCTCGGACCCGACCCACCATTGGTTGATATTGTCGCACTCGAACTTCGACCTGATGTCCGATCGGTTGTGCCCTGGAGTCCTAGAGCTGGAGTCTGATTGATTGCTCTCTGTCGCTACCGCATTTTGATCTCGAATCGGATTGGTTTTAAATTGACTGGTTGTATCGTCTCTTCGTTTTGTAAGTCCTTCCGATTGGTTATTCATTGTCCTGTTTCGACTTTGGTCTGATCAGTTCAAGTTGCTCTGATTGGGCTCACCGGTATTTGGGCTTGATGGCGTTTACGTCTGCTCAAATCCTTGATTCGCATTTGTTCATAGATTTTGTTTAGCTCGATGTGTTTGTCTATTGAACTGGTTGATGAGTACCAAGCTTGGATAAGTTCTCTAGCATGTTTGGAATTTGCCTGAGTAAGGATTTCTGCGGTGTTGAAGTTGAAGGCGTGTCCAGTTTCATCCTCGTGAGCGAGGATCAGGGAAGATTGATCGTGACTCTTGACGACCAGTTCGTGTTCATGTACTTGTGTTGATAATTTCCGTCCGGTTTGGCCGATGTAGTGTTGTCCACAGTCATGGCATTGGATTTTGTAAATGACGTTACTTCTGTCGGCGGGTTTGGATTGTTCTTTTGGTTTTGATAGTATCCTTCGTAATGTTGCTGTTGGCTTGTGCGCTAGGGTGATGCCGTGTGTTCTCATTAGTCTTGCGGTCATTTCTGATACGGTTTTGATGTATGGTAGTGCAATTCGTTTTGTTGGTGACTCAGTAGATTTGGACCCTCTGTTTTCCGTAATAGACTCCGTCTGATTAAATTTCGTGGGTATTCGTTGTGAAGAAATACTCAGTATAAGTAGTTTTCTTCCTTTCTTCGGAGCTTTGCGGTGCTGCAGTGTGTTGTAGCCCCTTTGAGCAGAGTTCGAATGCAGCTCCTTTTATGACAGACTGGGTGGTTGCTGCGAAAACTAAGGAGTTGGTCCATATGTGTTTCTTTCCGATAAACTGAGGTCTTCAGCGATCCATCAGGTTGTCGTTTGATTAGTACATCTAGAAAGGGTAGTTGGTTGTCGGTTTTTATCTCCATCGTATATTTAATATCGTTGAAAACGTTGTCCAGCAGTTTGTGTGTGTCTCCAATCATTGAGCGTTTAAGTATTACGAATATATCGTCAACATATCGTACCCAGAGTTTCGGTTTGATCGTTGGTAGCGCGATATTCTCTAACCTCTGCAAGACCGCCTCTGCGACAGGGAGCAGCCAATCAGACTCCAGCTCTAGGACTCCAGGGCACAACCGATCGGACATCAGGTCGAAGTTCGAGTGCGACAATATCAACCAATGGTGGGTCGGGTCCAAGGTCAAGCACGACAGAAAGCGACCAACCAGAATTCAGGCCAGTAGGTCAACCCACTCTGCTATATAAGAGCAGGCATCGATCCAACTTCACCAAACCCCGCATTCAAAACTATACGCTGAAACACTTACGCACTGATGATGTCACCTCGCTTGGTGATGAAACGTTCGCAACCTAAATGCCAAGCTCGGCGAACATATCAATACCAAAACTATCAACCCGAGCTTCGAACACCACCACCACTGTTCACAACCACCAGAGACAACAAACTGGCTCCTGAGTAATACATCGAATTGTCATACTAAAACTCAGAAGGTTGAAGAAGGGAATTCATACAGCAAATACGATATTTTTGCAGAGATTGAGAAAGCCATGTTTGAAGATATGTAAAAACAGGCCAATTAATGAGAACGCCTTGGAAAACTAGCCGGACACTAATAATAACGGTACTCAGCGCATCAAAACTTATAGCAAACTTTAGGATGCATCTCAATAACCGACTTTTTCAGGCTTAAAACTTAAACCACACAGTATTTTAATGCAATAAAATTGGTATAGTACATCTCAATAATCTAGTAGATTGGTTTGAAATCTGCAGTTTAAGAATAAAGTTGTCAATCAGCTATACACAACAATTACTATTGTTACTTATTGAATATATTTGTTATAGACTGTTTGATTTTGTTTTAATCTGTCAAAACTGTTAAGAATTACAATAAGAGTTGCTAAAGTATTTTTGAGTTCCACTGACCTGTGCACCCAAAGCGACAATGCACCATAAAATTATTTTTCTATCAAGGTTAGTACTCTTTCCTTTAGTTACGTCAACATGTCCCTTGTTGAAGCAGCTACCGAAGTTTATCGTTTCGGATTAGAATACGTGATCCCTCAAAACAAACGTAACGCTTTAAAGTCATGACATCCACATTGCTTTTTTACATAATCAGGTCATGTTATCAATCCGGAGTTATCAAACTAAATTTTGGGAATCCGCTTGTTAAACTGATTTTTCGTTCTGGTTGGAGGAAGTGAATAAAGCACAAAAGTGTGGCCCTCCCTCTCGAAAAATGAAAGATCTGGACTGTTAAGCACACGTACATTGTTTGTATAGTGTTAAGTACAGTCCCTTCGATTTCGGCGAAAAATGATTCACATAAATTCAACAGCTCATCAGTCGCTTTTTCTGAGTTCTTAAGAAACAGATAAATTTACCGTTTAAAGATAAAGTTAAAGAGGTGCATATTGACATCCGAAAAACAGAACTATGGAACACTGCAATATTCTTGGGTATACTGATACTCTGAAAAATATGCGTCCACTGAATCACAGCATTATCAACTGAGAGAGCATGCGTAGGCGGAACACTGTCGGAAAGTGTCAACTGTATATGAGCGTAGTGTAACACTCGGAATTAAGGACTTCGAGTAACCCCAGAAATGGTACTCGAATTGAAGTCTCTCAAGAATGTTATGAAGAGAAGGCTTTGTACTGATTGCAACACGCAGTTTTTAATCAGGAGACAAGAAGTCGCATTTGTAGATGTCCAACTGTATCAAAGAAATCACAGTATTCACAAGAAGTCAGTTGTATGAACAGTTTTCGGTCAGTCTCATCGAACTTCTACAGTTACACAAAGCGTATGCGTTTTGTGTATCAGAAATAATAGCAAGTCTAATGGGTGTTTAAAACCTTAAACATGGGGTGGATCACAATTTATTGGAAGGGGTTGTTGGATATGTGACACTCTCCATCTTGCCTGTGATGAGACATGCGTTCGTCGGTGTCGAGTGGTTCTCGCTTGATTGGGTTTCAAGTAGTTGAGAGATAGTTGGTCAAGGGGGATGTAGGGTTTGCATAAACTGTTGTCGTGCGTACAGACGGAGGTTGTAGAGTCTGATGGCAATAGCCTTGGCCGTTGATAACGGTCGCAACCTGACAGCTCTGGAGTTGGCATGACAAACCTTGGGTATGACTCTGAACGCTTCATCCGGCCAAATTTGATAGACAGTGTCAATTAATTGAGAACCGATTGCAGTAGAAATGAGCTTTATTCGGAACCGATGCGATATCACATCGGGCGATGTTCACGAACCTCCTCCAATAACCTCCTCATGGTTCTTTCAGTGTAATCAGCTTAACAACAACAGATAAGGGAATAGATACAAAAGGCGGAAAAAAGCCTAGGCAAGGGAACTTTGAGGCGTGGCACCAATACCGGGTAGATATTGAGCGATAAGATGACAGGTCCTGCTGAATAGGCACTCTCAACTGCATTACAAAATCGGTGGGTGATGTTCTCACTGGTAACTTCATTCTCATGTGATACAGTGATCAAAACGGACATTATTTTCACCAAACCAAACGAGCTATTATTATTCTGCACCTCTAATGTTAAGCTTCAATTCAGTGAAAAGACTCTGACCATGTGTATGTAACCGTTTTACCTAAATAATTGATAAGGATAAGTACTCAGCCTACATCTCACAGTATTCATATCATGTCAAACAATCATACATAGTCGAATTACGTTTCAAATATACGTCTGAGTATACTCCCTGGATATATATCTTATGTAATAACAGGCTGGTAAATTTGGTGGCAGGCCCACGATTGTAGGCTGTCAGTATAGTGGAATTTTCATAACATTCTTCGTACACCGGTTGTGGTTTAAACAGCAGTCCATCATATTTTCTCCAATTAATTCGAGTGAAGTCGATGAAGAACAGGTTACAAAGTGAAATTCCGATAAACGTTAATAAGGAAAAGTTATCAAACCTTTATGGTGTTCTTTCGTTGTGTGAAATGGCTTGTGCAGTTAGTCTGTAAAATGACGATTTCGCTCACAAAATTACGTTTCCGACAGGAAATCATCGGATGGAAATCGGAAGCAATACTAAGGGTGATTTATTCTACCCTCAAGTCCAGCTCAAAATGTTCATTAGAAAGTGATTCGTCATTCTCTTCTATATCACTTATTAATCTTTTTTCCAACAATCTCGCTAATTTCTGATGCTCACATTTTGTCAAAGTTTTCACTCACCCTTACATTTGAAGACCCTAGACAAGGCATTTAATGATACTAAACGTCTCATTGCCGCTTGCAGCGGCCAGTCATGCATGTCTGACATCAGTTATTCCCAGAAAAACGTGACAGATGAATCGGACATCTCAGGAATCACTGCAGTTTTGAAACTTCACGTACATGCTACTGATTTAAAGTAATTACTAGCATGAAAGACTTGTGTATCCTGGAGACATTTAAGTGGAGTTTATCTACTTTACACAATATTTTGGTTGACTCTATATGCTTCTCAACAGTGGTGAGCAAATTGTGCGAATACTGGAATTTCACATATCCAGCATGCACATCTAGCGCGAACGCACGAGTTCAAAACCGAATGGTCCATGAAACGTTGAGACCAAGTGATCCTTTACAATTTTATCTCTTGTAGACTATCAAGTCCAGTATATCACTTTTCATCGGTATGTATTCGCTGGTGACCTTGATGGATTTGAGGTGAACTAAATGAGGAAACCTGTTTTGGCGGTCCCTCTGCCAATTAATTCTGTGGGCTCCTTGTGACACACTTGGTTGTATGAATTACTGAATCCAAATTTGACACTTTTGAGCTTACGACATAGCATCGCAACTCAGCTGGTAGAACACCTACAGCATATGGACATGCTGTTTTTGTCGTTGGTAAAAATTCAGCCGAATTCTGAAATGTTTGCAATTGGCTCTCTTTTAACTAATTACATCCTCCCCATTATTCATCAGCAATACGACGGCACATATTCATCACGGTTTACGTGATATTTGGTCTTCAAATTTACCTGTAAGTGGTGATTGCGTCAACCGGTAGTTTCACTGCGACTACAAATAACGCTTGGCTTCGGGAGATATTTACTACTGAACACCCATCACAGCGAAGGTGAAAATGCACAACCACCACAAGCATAAATGCTGCTTTCCACGGACAAAGTGCATTAACATCTTTCGGCAGCAGTTCACCGTCATTTTTTTTTACACGTCTTACAGAATGTGTAAGCATGTATCGAATAATTGTATCTAGTTCCCTATCATTCTTGAATTCAAAGCTATCTGTCAGTTACTACTTAGCCGGTTCGTGCCATACTGTTCATTAGTGACTCTTTACACTATGCAATATTTGAAAAGACCAGCAAGTAAGTATTGGCTTCACTGATGAGAATCCGGTGTGGTTTTAAAATAAACACTGTGTTACTTGTGTTGATTATGAAAGTAGATTACTAGAATCCTTGTCTTCATTATTTACTAGAGTTACTGAGAGACAACATTTCAGCTTTTCATCCTCCCAGATGACCTTTATTTCTCACTTGGAAATCAAAACTTGTAAAATGTGTCTCTCCTAATTAGAATAATTTCTCTCCAACATTGAAAAAATTCCCCTGGTTTGCTATACATTTCATTTCAACTGTCGCTCTCATGTATTTTTGGGCAAGCAGACAACCGACAATAATGTTGTAGCTGAATTGACTGGATGTTAATCAAAGCATCAGAATGTAGGTAAAAAACATATACACTTGCGTGAGTTGAGAACCTTTTTAGTAAGACTGTGAGCTCGAACACGTGCAAAGTAGTTTTTGCTAACATTGTTGTAGTCACTCGATTTTACCGCGTAGTAAGCTGTAGGGATTTCTCCAAAAAAACCAAACCTACCACTCCTACGAACACAACGACTGGCAAATCAGCTTTGAACCTTGTTGTCATTTTGTGCTGTCGTTGATGATATTCATACGAATCGCAAGAACCAGATTATTCGAAATTTAGCACGCTTGTAGTTCATTACTGTATAAGCTCGTCACAGAATTCATCAAAACCTTGATCCTTCAAAGAGTTTACAGATTATCGAAGGTATCTTCGATAAGCCGGCACCGCCAGAAACCAACTGGGATTGGACAGTCTTTCAAAGTACTGAAAGGTCCTTTTTGTCTGAAACCACCAGCCCTGTTACCTGTTTGTGATTGATGGTTTGCTTCAAATTTTAAAGCTTCACGAATTCGAGATGTATCATCACCATCTAATAATACTCTATGGACAGGAACTATTGTGCTGAAAATGTTATCTGCAGATTGTACAAATCCGAATCGCCCCTCATGGGTTCACTGTATTTAACGTTATTCTTGCATGCACTCGATTCGGATAGATCACGGTAGTGGTCTGTTTGAATATATGGACCGTAGGACTTCGCATCTTTCGATTGATTGGGATAAAATTTAGTCAGCTGATAGATATTGCACCATTTTCCAAGAAAAGCTTAAGAGTTAGCTTGATCCATCACAGCTGAGTTATGCGGACTAGCTGAGTTTCATTCATCGCAGTAATTACGTGTGCACAGTAATGTTGAAAATAAAGATTATGAATGTGAAACTCGAACGAAAGCGGTTACTTTAGTTAGTGTAGATAGATTAGGCACTCAAGAAAACACTTTTTCCAAGTTCGGTTTCCTTGAAACTTTTTTAGTTAGTGGAATACAAAATATACTAAAGTGTAATGGTCTAATGTGATTAAATTTTTAAGTCACCTTTATTTTGGGAATTAGATAATATAGGTTTTTAGCGCAACGTAACAGACCACTTTTCCTCTGATACTGTCTATCAATTCACATGAATTCGTAGTGATACCGAGAAGAGTAGAAAGAAGTCAGGCACGTTTCAACTCGACCGCCAAGTGGTTGACCAGATCACTGATGCACTTAAGCAGAAAAGCTCACTGGAGATCGGAATATCCGACTTAATTGATCACTCGACCTACGTCTTCGCGCCAGCTAGTTTGTTTGTTGTTTTGCTATGTAACACAAACTTAGTGTTACTTGCTTCAAGTGAGCTTATAATAATTAGGCACCATCGTTCGATATTTCGCGAGCAGAATTCGTTGAAACAGGCTGTATACACGATCAAGAGATTGACTCCAATAGGTCGTCTCATTTATTCGTATATAAAAGATAATAAACAGGTCAAAACTTTGCTTTGTGGTATACAGGTTCTATCTGTGAAAATAACTGTAGTGAAGAAGACTCAGTTTTTATAAGCCTACCCTATCTTGTATAGTCTTGGTATTCTAGACATTGTAATCATATGACTGTTTACAAATTCTTCGAAACCTAGAAGTTCATGAGGTTAACAGAACAGGAAATCTGTCATCTAACCTAGTACTTCAAAATCATGCACCTCCTAGGTAGGTGGTAGCCTCGCTGTTATTGCTAATCCGCATAATATTCAGTAAAGACGGAACGATATGCTCTTTTGGAAAAATGTCGATTTTACACAACCGAGTTTCGAAAAATACTGCCTTCTATAAGCATCGGTAAATTAACCCTGACTTACAATTTGTGTGTTACCGTTTTAGTGATGAAATTGGTAGTTCGGAACGGTGGTTGTTAAATTTCAGAAAACTTTGGAACATACCTAAAAGTAGCTTCGACACATAAAGTTGCCACCGTTTAGGTAGTTCGTCGGAGAACTAGGACACTTATAGGAGCCTCAATATTGAGCTCAATTATTCGGCAACTTATGAATATGGTTGACTTAATTATCAGGACGGTTATTTAATAACTTCCATGTGAACTTAATCAGAGTAAACCAATCAAGACTTTGAATACGCGACTGCTGTAATATGTATTGCAGTTTTAATCACATGTTGCGCTGCTTGTCATAATGCAAAATGTGTCACTTTGAGATGGGGGAGATATTCGTTCTGACATATATCTAAAGCTCTTCCATTCTGAATACTGACCTGAGACTCAAATCCTAATCAAAACACAATGAAGTCTTATTTAATGAAAAACTTTGACAACTTAGGCATACGCTAGCGATTTTTGATTCCAGTCCACAATGAGCAAAACAAATTTAGTAACCTGTAAGCAGGCTAAAAGTATCAAACAAAACGACCACATTTGTTAAGAAGTTTGGCAAAATATTATAAGCCATACTTGTCACAAATGTTGCAACCAACATTCTACTCTTTTCTGACCTATATATATATATATATACATATATATATATATTACGAAACTAGCTCTGTAACATTCACTGTGGTAACCGATTTTTGTTCCAACTGGGTTCCATTCAGGATACCACCCGATCTGCTGAGGTTTCGTGGAGGTTTTACACTGCTTGACTTATCGGTGGCTCATTCTGGTGCACACACACCGTGCAGGCGCAGAGATTATGTAGCGTTTCTGCAGAACACTTTCTGGAACACCGTTTTGTTTGACCTTTTATGAACAACCATATCTGCCTCTGGTCACCACAATGTATCGAGTGCCTTTTGTACACATCAGTTACCGTTACAACTTCTTTCAGTTTTACCATATTTTGGTTATTTCTCATTATTTGATTGATTAAGCCACTACAGTACACACACACACATTGGAGGTACAGAGATTATGTACCGTTTCTGGAGCACACGGTACTTTATTCTCTGATACTTAATTGCCGTGTTTGTCATTCTTAAGCACGAGTAATCAGGTTACCGTTTACTATTTTCGATGAATAAAATTTTCTCCCAAACTCAGCCACAAATATCTAGGTTCAAGTGCGCCAATATACTTCCTCGCCTAAGCCTTGTGAATGATGAACCATATATCATTCTACAGTTGATGGTTTTCATTCCACTCAAAATGCATTATTCTTTGATACATGTCACTGAATGTAGACAGTGCGCTATTGAAGGCCTCAAGAATAACTGTCGAAATAAAGGTTTTGTACTACAACTCCAGGTGATGGTGGGCAAGGATACTGTCTAGTTTTCAAAATCACGTCTATCAACCAGCTATACACATTGATTTCACTGAGTGGCTCACAGTCCGGAGTCACATCTTATTACGAACTTTCGCAACATCAATATCAGACACAGCTAGGAAGACGATCCATAATCAGTTACTACTGGCAACACAGGGGATGATTGCACTGGAGAAGTTGAGTAAACTAATGTCGAACCGGTGAATCTCCACAACAAATGTATGAGACCCATATTAGAAGAAAACAATCAGTTGGGAACTTAACCAATATTGGCCTTATGAGTATTCTGTAGCCTCACAGTAGGCCCAGCAATTGAGTTCAAGCTTTAAATGAAATGGGTGTGAGTGATCAAGCTCTGGTACAGTCGTTTCGAAGTTGTAAGTTTCCATTCAAGAAATGATTGAGATGTTAACGTAACGGATGATTTCGCTGAAAATGTATACTTCATGTGAATTTTAATACAGCTATTTCAAACACTGGTTTCTCCGTATCCAATTTGTTAGCGATATTTGGTATTTTCCATTTTGTTGAAAGTTGACAAGCCACTTCCCATGTTCCCAAGATGCTGTTTCTTAACCAAGTTTTACTGCGTTTTGTGCGTACCATGCTGTTACAATTCTCTACAAAATATTCGGAACTCCTTCATCCCAGTCTCTAGTAAGATTTGCAAGAGAGTCGTTTGGTTTCTGTCTAAACAGAAGTCTAATGAAAATTAATCACATCAGTTTGTTGAATGGACCATCAGTAGATTGAGAAATAAATGAACACAGCGAAATTTGCGGTGTCCAAATTCTCCAGACAAAAAAAGGACTCAATAAATACGTTTTATTCCCCATCATTTTTGCACAGCGGATCGCAAACTTTACCAATAGGGTAATCAAGTTTAATGAGTCCGTTGGAAACTGGTAACATTAAAAATTCACCGGAATTCCAAAGGTTACGATGACCAAGTGAATAGTATTAGAACGTTGACAATCCCAGAATGACAAACAATTCTCGCGTTTTTGCGCTGGACTAAATGAAGTATGAAGGACTTTCACTTGGTCAACTATAAGATTATCAAACAGAGTTGACTTAGTATTCAAAGCTTCCATTCTCACCGTTGTCGGAAACAACTTACCGTGAGCAGTGCTTTCGGTTTTTAAAGCTGACTATTTCTCACTTGAGATTACTTAAGTAAATTGGATACTATTGGGGTTTAATCGAGACATTCTCATTCACAGTGATACATCAACCAGCCCCTTTGAAGAAAAAGTGCGACTTGAGATGCCTGCTTGTTAATAAATTTCATTAGCGTATGTCTCTTTCCGTTATGACTTGAACTCAAATTTATGCTCTTATGGGAAAGCCCTGTTGACCATTGCCACACTGACTTCATAGTGAACTCGGCCAAACTATCAGGTCCAACGGATCAACTACATTCATTTATAAGTAGTATGGATAATGATCAAATTTTACGAACCAAATAATCGATGACTAGTGGGTATTGGAAGATATTACACAAAATGTCAGACAAAACAGTGATCTCAACTCCACTGCGTTGGAGTTGATGATTGAGATAAACAGAAAAGCTGTCATGTTTTCGCTTCTGATCTGATCCGGATATTTGAGTAACTTGTATTTTCATATTGATTTTTAAGAGTTGGCAAATTCTGTGGCTCACATTTTCAGTTGTTTCTTGTTTCATTGTCGAAGTAATACACTCTTTGTACACTGTGCATAAGAGATGAAATTTTACTCACTCTATGTGTATTTTGTTTGAATGAGGCACAAATGAGTTGCACCTCCAAATAGGGCCCTAATCACATATGCATTTTGGAGATGTGGTAATCATTGATTTAGGCAAATGGAATGTGAAAATAAAACACAAGTACTTGCATTATTCTGTTCAAACAATGGTAGAACCATTTAGAAACAATATAGTCTAGCAACTCAACGTTCATATTAAGCATGAAGATCAACTGTTATGACCAGACGTGGATGTCCATTGAAAAAGCTTGGCTGGTGGTTTCAAGAAACCGCGGTGTAGTGACTAGGCAATTTTCACTTCCCACATAGCAGAACTTGACGCATCCTGAACAACCAGTTCACAAGACTAACGGTATTTGCATAAACACGTGAATTACACCAGAATACACGTTTTGCGGTCAGCTACCTCACAACAATGCTGCTCATAGGACGGATCATCTTTGGAACCAGACTTTCCGTCAGATCTGCGACTACTTTTGTTCAGGAAGTTTCAGTATGAATTATGAAGATAACTGTCATAGAAATTTCCGCTACTACCCACCTTGCATCCATGTTAAGGTGGTTTGTGATTTTGTGATCCGAACTGAAAAAGCCATAAGGTTTATTGCTTCAATAGTTAGGTCTCATTTGATTAGACGTGGCCAGTCAGCTTTAGTGAGACAAAAGTTTTCAATATAATGCCAGATCTGTTGGTGAAAGTACCGTTATTTTTGAGGTCATCAACTACAACCCTATCTTTTCTCAGATTACACTTTCATTGCGAATAGGCATGTGATTGGGTTGAGGTACTTTAGTAGCATATATGACTGGAGGTTGTACAACTTTCGAAATGCTCTTAACAAAGAAAGAATGAAACAGACAGTCGATGGTGTACCTATGTCATCATGATTGAAATGATATAGTAAGAATGAATCAGATTAAACAATTAAAAACCGATGTGACAGTAGTAAATCTGTTTGAAAAAAGTGATGTGTATTGAGAAAGAGATAATGAAATATGTGGTAGACGAGTGACCTTGTGAAACCAGTAGTGTATGAAGTCACAGGACTGTCACTTAAAAGCTTCAGCTAACGAGCACTGGTGACGGACCATGATTTCCAGTTTGGTCAATGATCTACGTCACTGGTGAATTTTATTTCGAAGACGATCCAGGAGTTTACACAGCTTCCACTTAAATGAACATATAGCCTGGAAGATATTTTTGAAGAAATACGCTTAGTTAAACGTTGAGAATTGTTCAGCTTGAGGCGAACTTTGACAATTTGTCAGTCGTGTAGTAATTCGAACACTTTTTGATAACTACCGTATTTAACTCAGAAGGGTGCCAAATAAAGAATTTACTTCATCAACTTCAAGGTTAGCTTGCCACTACAATAAAGGATTTTCCCGTCAAGAATTTGAACAACTAATACAAGGGGCTGATAGTACGTGATTTGTGGTTGAATAAGCCTCGCTGATTCTTTGCGGATGCATAAGGCGGTTTACACGCACATTTGCAGGCCAGCCTAAACCAGACAAAAAGACCGATATATTAAAATTCATACTTATTATCAACACCTGCTATAGTAATAACGTTCCTGCAAACAGTCTCTGGTTAAGCAACACACAACTGAGCTTTGGGGGTAGCAAAAATGTCAATAAAGCGCAGTGTTCAACTTGGGGGAGCTCATCCGTTAGATTCTACTGGTGTTAATTCATGGATGTCTGACGCGTAATGGGAACTGTACATTCTTACGGCATAGCCGCGTTGAAATTACCCTCCAGTTTATTAAATTTTTTCTCTCACTGGAGTTTACAGACAACAAAACAAAAAAGAACAACGAAGTCAAAAAGTGGGTTGTGCAGGATGTTAATACCATTTTACTCTTGCGAGCTGCTGCACAAAACAGCATTGGAAGTCAAAAACAGTCAAACGAATTAGGCTTATAAACCAGGTCCCTCCATACATTAGTCTACCACCAGGGCAGACGAAGGTCCAAGGTCAACAAATTTGCACGCACCACGGGTCGCGTCACACATTAAATCCTCAATATGTCTGGGGACGTGTTACTTCATCCTAAGACGAAAGATCGATTAATTCTGCAATTGTAAACGTCAACAAGGCCGCAGGTGGGCTGGTAAACCTAGGTTGAATTAGACAGCTCTTGTATCCGCGACTTAATGATGCGATTAATTAAGACCAGTGTAATTTGCACTGTACGTCCGCTGGATGACCCGCATCAATCGCTGCGTTAGGGACATCTTATTCTCTCTTTTACGTAGCAGTTGTATGAAGACAGGTTTCATCGGAATATGTTATTTTGTCGCTTCACCACTCTGATTTGCTGTGAAAATAAAAAAACCCAGTGCGTAAACGTTGGAGATCACGGTATCCCGAACAAATTGCAACTTTGTTTCAGTCATACATACAGCTCGCGTTCTGTGAAACACGACAAACCAGTGAGAGGTTTGTGTTGAGCTGATGGAAAACTGTTGAAATTTTAGTATTGCCCACATCAGGTGGGCTTACGGTTTACTGACCGACAAACTGTACCTAGGGCTTCATGCTGATATCCAGAAAAGCGAGCGTATCTTCATTTTCAGAGTCAGACTAAAAAGCTGAGTCCGCTTGTGAGCAGTTCATTGAATCCAATGGATTTTTTCAATCGGTCATGTGCAAAGACAGTCATGTCTTTAAAATAACGTCTATAAACCGGGATGTCATGCAATGTATTCAGCCAAAATCGGCCTCGGGGGGCTACCATCATGACCCTGTCTGTTTATATACCATGTTTTGAGAACAAAATTTACTGTTTTCAGTAAACAACATTATCGATGGATTTACGATTATGACTGGGGCGTGGAGCTTCGTGTTGAGAATCCATGGGAGGCTACAGACAAAGTCGACCGTCTCACTTGATGGCATATTTCTGAAAAATGAACTAAAGTCAAGAGCGGTGTCTAGAATGTCACATATTTCAGACGTTCTTCAGCCAAAATTTGGAACTGAGTACGCATACTGGCCGCAGAAATATTCATTAACCATTTGGCCAGATTGTGACAAGGCGACTTTGGTATCGCAAGGATTAGCCTCAATGGTGTTTGCACTTGGTTTCTTTGGTAAACCGTATAATTAAGGGGTCGTATTACCAGCAAGCTTTATACAATCGCACCGTCTTTCATTTATTTGTTCATGTAGGAGCAGTCTGCAACTCATGGCACATATGTTTCCCAACTAGCACTATGCTACCAGTTGTGAATGCTAGCTTACCCAAGGGTTCACATAGGTTTCCGAATTGCGCTCGTCCTTGCTAGATGTCGATAATTCTACGCGGCCATTTAAATTGACGCCCAAGAGAAAGTGCCTCCAATTGGGGGCTGAAAGAGACATTCATAACCACTTTGCACAGGCCAACAGGAAACGTATTCCTCGATGTGATAGAGGACAAAGTTCATTTCAAATGTGCAATGCTGCAGTCCCGAGTAAGTATAGCAGACTGACTACAAAGAACATGGTTCTCATCCGAGCGGACAGTGATACAGCCCTACCACTTATGTTCATCTTATCCCGTAGTTAAGTGTACATCAAAATGAACTTACAAAGTTCTCAGTTGTTCGACTGCAAACATCATTATCTGTGCCATCACTATAAGTATCAGTATTTTGGCAGATTTTCCTCTACAGCTGATCAAATTTCCGTGAAATCTGTTAGTACCGTAACTGTCAGCCAATCACGTTCTTAGGGTATGGACACGCTTACAATCACACCACGTATTGTCATCACCACCACGGCAACCCTATAGGTTGCTTCACCCACTTTTGTGCACACAGAGCCGGCTGGTGAGCTCTAATCAGCGTGGATTCGTTAAAGGCCAGTAGCTTCGGGTTGTGCTGACGTAACAATATTTTGAAAGAGTTAAGTGGGACCACCTGGTGACCTGTTATCATGAGGTGTCTGGCAATCGATGATACGGGGCTTCGAGTGACCGATCCACCGGTTACCATTTGCTGTCATGTGCTGTTTTAACCAGTTTGGGATGTGTTCGGCCACACGCTAAGATAGCCGTCGGTCTGTTCTGCCTATGTAAACGTCACCGCACCTGCAAGTGAACTGATAGGCAACGTGAAAGACAGAATGTTCAGACCGACTGCGTTCGCGATTGTGTAGAACGAGTCCTTTGGTAGTTTGAACCAAGCGTAATTTGGCAGCCGTATACGTACGGGTTAGGGCACACTTCAGTTTGTGCCAGATGATCGTCTTTGAATTGCAAAAATAAAAATATATCTACCTTTTGAGCTGTTTGCACTGGTTCTTTGCATTTGGTCGCCTTGCTGTGAATGGCTATGAACTTTTCAGGATATCCGTTTGCCACCAACGATTTCATCAGCATTTCCTGTTCATTTTGCAGCTTATCAGAAGTGCAACTACGACTGGCCCTATGAAATAGAGTTTTGATCAAACCCCGCTTGTATGCTATTTGGGCAAAGTTGGAGAACTGTAGGTATTGTCCACCCCATGTTGCTTTGCGACGGATCGATCGCTGTAATTTTCCATCCCCACACCTAGTGATGAGTACATCAAAGAATGCCAAACTGTCGTTTGATTCCTTTTCGTAAGACAATGATAGGTTCGGATGAATGGAGTTAAGAACTTTAAAAAACATATCAAAATGATCAGTATCCGTAAAAATCAAAATATCATCAACATACCGCTTGTACAATAAGGTTTGGCAATATTATCAAAGACTTGCCGTTCAATCATTCCCAAGAAGATATCGGCTAACGTTGGGCCTAACGGACTACCCATAGCCACTCCGTCCACTTGTCTATAAGAAAGCCCTTCAAAATTGAACCTGATATTTTCTGTACGCAATAAAATGAGATCCTTAAGATATTCAAGTGAAATACCTATATCACAGTTTTGGCTGGAGATAAAATCACATAAAAACTCCATTGTCTCATAAAGAGAAACGTTAGTAAAAAGGACATACTACGTGGTGTGATTGTATGTGTGTCCATACCCTGTCTATCCCCAATTGTCTGTCATATATAACTTGCATGCTTTACGTTTGCAACTGATGAGAGTAAACGGAATGTTAACATATTGCAACATGTCTTCTTTCTGCGCTGATGATTAATCGGGTACGACAGAAATATCCCATCAAATCATTCTGTATCAATCAATGGTGTTACCACGGTTACTGGATCTTCTCTATCTGAGTCATAGTCGTTGTCACGATAACCTTAATTTTCCGATCAGTAATGTGAAGGATGTGCAGTATTGGTATACTCCAATATTAACTTATGTTTTAAGTAAAACTGCGGTAAGTGTCTGAACGCTAGCAGTGGGATCAAACCGGTCTATTGTCTGGCTTGTAGCAATCAAAGTTAGCTTGAAAACTATAAGGTCCACAGGTACTTTAAGTTTAGTAGAAAATATGTTCCTTTTGAACCTAAGATAGAGATTCTCCAGGTTGGTTAATAACTTCATTCTGTGTGCAATAACATTATTTATGTTAACCAACCTTTTGGAAAGTCAGGTCATCAGTTTACAGGAAATCCAACACCCGAAGTTTTAAATAGAATAGTTTCTTTGACTGATTTTGTTATCTGTTGTCTGTTGAGATCAAATTAGTTGGTAGTTAAAATTTTTTCATGAATCCTTAACAGTGTTATAGCAATTTAGTAAGTTTGCTGATAGTGATGCGCCCGTGACAGTGATTAATGCGCGAATTGAGAAATGTAGGTGTCATGCTAAAGGTTTTTGTTGATGTCAAATTCAAACAGTCTCTACTGGCTGATTGGTCACGGACAACTTCTTTTTCGGCATGGGAATTCGAAGGAATCTATACGATGGTAGCTATCCCTTTCGTAAGTCAAACACTGGCAAACGTTCCCCAGACACTGCACGCTTAACTCACAAACACTAGCACTCTTCCAACTAGTGTCAAACGGTTGCTTACACCACAGACTCAAAATCAAGTTGTCCACCATGTTGTCTTTCCAACACAGGAGACATTGGTTTCCATTTGGGCTCGTCGTCGTCCGGATATTGTGTTTTATTTCTCTTGATTCTTGCAGACGGGTTCAAGAAGACAGATAACGGAGACATGTAGACTCAAGATGGTACACGGACATCTCACTGGAAAATCCTCGTTTAAGAGTTGCAGCCTTCAGCGTTTGTAAGGATTGCCTTGAAACGGATGGCATTAAACGCAACTGTTCGTATGTACCGGTGAAATTTTTAGGTTAGGTGAGGAACAGGCGACAAGAATAGCCCAAGCTTTCGTGATTGCAGCAAACAGTTTGGGTTTGGATAGCAACACGGCTGCGATAATTTATTTTTCCAAGTCTTCCTTCGAAGAAAGTGTGACGGAAGCAACTGGAGTACGCATCATCATACACTTCGGATGACTGCTCAGGCTACTGTTGCACGAGCAGCGACATTCAGAAAGATCAGTCCAGCAATTACAATTCATATTTTCGTGTATTCACGGCTGATGCTGTTCTCGGAGGCCTTGAAGTACATGCCTGAGAGACCGCAGCCTAAAAATGCAGACCAAGATGTCTGTCTTTCCTGCACTGTCGTTACCAACGCGGTTGTGACACTAAAGCGTGAAAATTTTACTAATGATCGCTTTCATATGCAACGTACAAGACCTCTCTTAAGTATATCTTGGTCGGTCATATTTGGCAACATTTAGATACTTCGTCCAACAAACAAAGGCGGGAGTGAACCCAAGTTATAGGTATACCACCTACTTTGACTTAAGCGCGCTCGAAGTATGACTGACAAGTTTATTCCAAAGCAGTATTTATCCGTACAGTAAAATACAGGTATCCGAAATCCTGGTAGCCATAAGCTGCAGCAGCATGATATTATTCTGGTAGGAGTATCGTATTGTAATATCGATTTTAGATAATGAGAGGATGTAACCTTGAACCTGACCTTTTAGACGGGTACTAACCGGACGGACGACCGAAAGTTATATGGGAGGAAGCTGATTTGTCATACGTTCAATAGCATGGTCAGCAAATGAAGAGAAGGCGTCACAGGTGATGGTGATGCAACTGTGGGAATCTACGATGAGCGCAGCCGCCAATGTGCTGGCCTTCCCAGCCCTATACACCGACAGCGTACTCAAAACCCATAGTCAACAAAGAGGTGGTATGTTAGGCAAAAGTTATATATATATATCTAGGTCATTGTTTAACTTCGTACTAGTCAGCTACAGCCATAATCTGTTCGGTCACTTATCCTCATCATCGTAAACTTGGAAGGTGGTGGTCTACCACATTTTCTCCTCCTCATTTCCGTCGATGCACTATGTACTGATGAATTTTTGTTTCTGAGTCCTAATTCAGGCCTTTGTTTGTTGCCGTACCCCCCATGGACTGAACTAATATAGGCTTCTATGTTGAGACTGTTTTTGCCTCATTTTATCAATATTGTTTCAGATCAAATCACATTACTGGGGTCTTTTTACCTCTATTTACAAGAGATAAGGGCTTCATTTCCATATCACCCTGCCATCTGGCTAACCAGCAATAGTCGGTCGGACTGCTGCGGTCGGACTACTACTCACACGCATATCAGTCTTATTTCTCAGGGTCTACTCTGAATTCAGTGTATGTGAGGTGAATACCATGTGACTAATTTCAAGCTACTTGTGATGGTGATTACACACAGATATGTTCCACCTTCGGTCACTGTTGAAATCTAATCCGGAGGAAATTTTTGCTGACCGATTAAGGTTATGGCCGCGATCTGTTTACCTACAGGGTGCCAGATAAAATCCGACAGTATTGACATCATTGCCAGTTTCATTCCTTCGGACCTGAACAGGAAGTGCGTGTGTCTAACTCCAGTGATAAAGTGACAGCAGTCGGCTTTCTTGTACATGCTGTGACAGACAACTGTATAGAGGTACTTGGCACCCACTGACTTTACTCGGAGTTGACAGAAAACGTGCGGACTTCGCCCGTAAATTGCTGTGCTTGTAAGTGTGTACTGGACAAATAATCACTCTTCTGAAGCAAATGTAGTAATCTCCTGTTGTTGTGGATTAGTTTTGGGCGCCGGTTGAATATGTGACCTCGATAAACGCCGCTTGTTCGATAGGTTACTGTTTCGTTTCGTTTAATTCAATGGTATCGACTTCAGTGTGCCGACCATAAAATCCGCAAAGTTAGGAATTGGGTACAGTGTAAACGGTGGGATGGTAAGCCGTGGTTTCGACTTAGGATGTCCAGTTCAGGAGTGAGCATTACATTGAGGACTTGAGTAGTGACGCAACGTAAGATTACGGTGGTCTAACCCATGTCTCGGCTGCTTTCCGTTCAGCTGGAAGAAAGTACAAGTCATTCTTAATTACACGGTCGGCGATTTGATTTGCAAGTATGTCCACTTACTCCTAACTTGGTTGACCCAGAGCGTCCGACAATTTTACCAGCGCTGGTAGATATCTACTAAAGTTTTGTACAAATCAGACTGTCAAATTGACATAAATATGCGCACTCATTCTCTGATTCTGTCAATATCGTACAATTTTCATCGGGTTCTGTACATTCGAACAGATCCGATAGTAGCTAACTTTAGCCAGTAAGCATGGTGGCTTCAGGAGTGTCCCATTTTGAACAGTTGTATCGCCCCCACTGCATTGATGAAGGGAAAAATTCGTTGTTGATCCCCATACAGCGTTATGAACTGCAGCCGAGTCAATGTATCCATGAGCACCTGACCCATAGAGATAAAAGGCCAACGCTGAAGAAATTTACTCACGTGGACATTTTTATGTAATCTAGTGAACCATCCTGCTTGACTTGAATCTAATAACCCATCCCATCGTCTACCCTTCGGCAGACGTAGGTCAATTCAGACATCAATGGGTGTTCTGTTTATAGTCCTGGAAGTTGTGCCCCCTGAAACCATGAAGTGAAATCGATCAACTATTTTCAGTTGACCACCAATCTGAAATGTAAAATGGTTACTCTTAAAAGAGATGAAGAAGGTTTTACAAACGGGTGGCTCCACTGTAAAGTAGTGGCGTGACGGACAGCTGTTGTGAACTAGGTGGGTATCATTAACTCTACGGATGCCAAGGAGAAGACAATACGGCTTGTGCTCAATCATCGTAATATACACACATTTGATTCCGATCGCCGGTGCCGCAATCTACACGTGACTTATTTTTCACACTTGTTACCCCTACAATAAATCAATCTTTTACCTTTGGCCTGCAACTGAGTATGGGTTCAACAAGTTTCCCTACACACTTTAGAAGGTTTTTGCTAGCAGTTAATCCAATAACTACCAGCGAAGTGGTTAGTAACATTTCCATCTTCACTGCATCCACTTCTGGATCGACTACACTCACCTTCTTAAAGCACTACTAAGAACGATCCATGGTTCAGTGAACTGGTGCTTAGAACACCAGCCTGACAATTGCTCATTTGGTGTTATTCGACTTCTTGCGATTGTCTGGTGATGTGAGATATATTGAGGCAGAAGCATCTGCTTGCGTTTCACCTGCCAACCACTGGAGTTAATAGGTCATTTTCCCAAAGAGGTTACAAACATCGAATAAGCCTGTAACTGACATAAATGTTTTTAGGTTAGGATATTTCTTTTTAGAAGGTTTTTGTTGGGAGCAAAGTGGATTTTTATTTGCATTTTTATTTAACTACTTGTAAGTAGGCAGGAGGAATATAAATTTCCTTGCGTTTTTTCGTAGCAAACTCAAAGTCGTGCCCTAAATTAGAACGCATTAGCCTAATTTTTAACTTTTCCCCCAATACTCCACGATTCTCAGTTTGAACAGTATATGACCGTGCCACAAAACATTCAATTTGTGCCAATTATTTCGTGTGTTATTCATTTATAACTTCTGTAAAATGTAGTGCTATAGCATTCCACGTAACGAATTAGTGGTTGTGGGCAACAAATTCAAACTGACTTATAACACTGACATGTGTTATGTAGTTAACTGTACTTATACTCTTGCAACACACCTTTTAATATACTGTACTCCGATGCCCACATCACACTGATGTACATTCGCTGGTAATAATATCAGTGCATCAAACCATTGTGTACAGAACCCAATCGATTTGTTCCGTCGAATGTGTAGCCTTCGCTTCTTATCATAAAGTCCGTCAATTACAAATGGATTCCATGATTAACGCCGCTATGATTAACAAGGAATCAGGGAAGCAGCAGTGTACAGTCGATACCGAGTGGTAGTGTCACCCCTCGGTTCCGTCCAGCTGGCACAAGTGATGACAGGGAGATGGTAGACCGATAAACACCAGAATGTACAAAATCCAGTTTTTTTTACCCAGTTGCACAAACAGTAAGAATTGCGCACTGGACTACGAATAGCTTTATAGAAACAACTGTGGTTATGAAAACCTGAGTGCTATTTCAGTGTACGTGAACCAAACGAAAAATAACTACAATGTTGATATGTTCCTGCTGGTATGCAATGAAGATTACATCTGCGAGTATATCGCTCACTCTTTACAGTCACTGAATCAACGAATAAACAGGTTTTTCCGTAGCTTCGCCGCACTTCCTATCGCAGTTTTGAGACAACAGTAAGAATGTCCGTTAGTCAACCACAGTTAAAAAAGTGTCAATCGGCGATGTCTGTTTAGCAGTTTGTGACCTTTTTGAGGCCGCTGGCGTTTTCCACCTCGCTATCCGAGTGGATCTTGTGGTGCGTAACAGAAGGTGCTAACTACAAAGTTGTTCTTGCAGCTAAGTCAACTAAATACAACCTACGCTTCCTATCACACGTCGGCAGGCCGATCGCACACAAGTACAGTCGGCCAAGTACAGCTTTTTAGTCAAACTGTAGGAAATTTATTAAATTCCCCTCAATTGCATTTGGTCTTCTATCCGGAGAAAAACCCTTCACTTTTCACGTTTAATCAAAACTTAGGGACGGCTATGAATTCGGCTCGCTTGTGGTGTGAAGCGTTAGTCTTTGAGCACTGCTGTAACATACGTAATGGGGTGGTTGTTCATTCTATGTTGTGAATGAGCAGCGTGATTTCATTACAGTATTATTTGCTTCATGCTTGAAGGGCGGGGTGTGTTTCTGATGAGACCAGTGATACAAACCAGTCCTGATAGACGTTTCTGTTTTGTGAGAAGTATTCGCTCGCTGGCTCGGATAGGGATGTCTG
Organism: Paragonimus westermani; assembly: GCA_008508345.1. Lineage (NCBI taxonomy): Eukaryota > Metazoa > Platyhelminthes > Trematoda > Plagiorchiida > Troglotrematidae > Paragonimus > Paragonimus westermani. The sequence goes on along the minus strand of QNGE01001996.1, from coordinate 18,332 downwards.
TATGCATGCACTTTAGTGAGTTATTACATGAAAGTGAGATTTAGAGAACTGATGTTGATGAGCGAAATAACAGCATTAATGATTCTTGACTATATATTGTGCAATGAAGTTTGAATAGGTTAACCATCACGTTCCACTAGTAGAAAGGTGATGTAATCGGAGTAAGGTGCCGTGGTTTGATGAATAAGTATTCTGTGTGTGTTCAATTTGACCAAATAAAACTAGTGAATTTTGTCTGTTTTGTTACTTATGCGTGATTAGTGAGTCACCTGTATTGTTTACTATGCCACGGTAGACTTGATAAACGCTTCGGCGAATTCACCCAGTACACGTGTTGGCCATTCTTAAAAAGTCAAGGATTTGTAGTCTTCTCCGTCGCTTCATAACACCAATCATGCTAAGCACATACTGTCTGATTCACAGTGACCTTTTTATGGTTGTTTGTGGTGTTGAGTTTCGTACACTTGAATCGTCTGCAGTAAACACCAGTAGGGATGCAACGAAATGCGCCAGAGCACAAATTTTGTCATGCCAGTCTTTTATATGTTCTGTTCCAGTTATAACAACTTTGGCCGGATTGAACGCGTTCTAATGTCGACTTTCCTTGTCGCAGGGAATATCACCACATATGGCAAAGTAATTGGTTTCTCTGATTCTGCAGTTTTTCTGAAACCACCTTCATTGTCTTTGTCCACAAGCTAAATTTTAGTACCACTCAATTCCACTTAGGCAGTCACCGAGCTCAAGTAAAGATGTTGGGTATCAACCTGTCCTCTAAAACGGTCTCTGTCTTCTCTTTCTCGCAGAAAGTTAGTGACCAACTGACCCACTTCCTGAAAAGTATATGGTATTAGCATGTTAAATATAGCAAACTAGAACTACCTCCATCGTAAAGATCTGTCTTCATTTAGCACGTGCTCTTTCCAAGGTCAGCGCTCGCCCAAATAACAGATAATTGCTTGTTGTTGCTAATGTGGTGCTTACACTTTTGTTATGTTTATTCCAATGAACTTTTGTAAATGGGTTTATCCACATTTTTCAAGTTGTCACCTCCAATTTTGTTTTGAACGTATATCTTCTTTATAACGTCGTCCCATCAACTGATGGCTGTTATATATATGGTGTAGAGTTCAGACGGGCTATGGCTGATCATTTACGAACAACGCAACGAGTAGACAAGAAATATATTGTTGACACGTAAAATCGACGAGAGCGAGCGAAGAGCGAGATGAAACGTTAACACAGCACAACGTCACGCGAGCAGGCACCGGAGCAGAAACGTTTGAGTGCGCGGGTGGCCTGCCGGTAACCATACTCGTTCAAACAAACGTTTAAGCGCATACAAAATGTAGGGGAAGGGAGAGAGTACAAATGGTAACTGTAACTTCAACGCGGTTGGCCATAAACAAACAGGGTCGCTACAATAGATACGCACATGTTGCCACTCGCTTCTTACCTACGTCTGAGAAGTTCGATGGGAAAGCAGGTATACTGTAAAATAACTTGACTCCGTGCATCTAGCACACTTCAGCGCTCAATTTTGCATCATAACGTAAGTATAGTAACGGTCCCTTCACGTTTTTTGCTTAAAATATAAAACTGTACCCTCGTTATGTTCACAGGAGTCTGCATGAACTCTAGGATCGTGTTTTTCGATAAACTGTTGCGTTTACCAAATAATCTGTTTTATTTGTATTTAAAACTGGCGGCTATTTCTTGTCAATATTTTCACACATTTCGTTTCTGAATATAACACCACAGTTCCTTCTCATCGCTGGTCATCACGAGGGTGGATTACGTTAGACTGATGGTGATGATGACGACACCAGTGAAAACATGTTTGCATTCCCTCATAACTTGGATACGTACAGGGTGCATAAGGAAATGTGCGGTTTTGGTTACAAGACGGTACACCTCTTACAAATGTGGTTACTGGTATCCCTGTAGGAAAGAACTCGGTGTAACACAGGTATTCAGAAAAAGTTGTACGATGCGGTTAATTACAATTCAAATTTCGAGTACTTTACCTCTACTGCAGTGTTTTTAAACAGGGAGAAAGAGTTTGCAAAAGCATAAAGCATGTTTGTCCATATGCTCTAAGTGGACGAATATCACACATTAAAAACTCTTCTGTTGTTCAACTGACCGTAACCTTTCATTTTACATATAGCATTGTTCATCTCACTTAAACTTTTCAGCTGTGGCTGCAATGATTGGCGACTCGGAGAGAGGTACGCCTGTAAGTTATGGTTACTGTTTCATGTCTTAATGACAATAGTACGCTCAGCTCAGAATGAATGTTATTAGGTCTATCACTCACTGATGTGTACGACGCTTACCGGGGGCTGCCAGGTCAGCAGTTGCAGCAGCTAATGGTAGTTCTGATGTTGATGAGGACAGTGTAATCTTTTCAACCCGAGTATATGTATGCTTTAGTATTAACCTCAAGCACTGAAGTAGCGACGCTTCTTCTTATATGAAAGAACCCAGTGAAACGAGTATCACTTATGCTAGAAACAGCAATATCAGTATCACGAGACTAGATCGACCGTATAGTAATACAGATAAAAAGTTGTGCTTGGACCATTCTGTCTGATCAGTCGTGCGGCCTTGTTTTGTGTGCTGCATGTAAGAGCCACTCTCTAATGAAATTTAGAGCTGCTACTACCGCAGTGAATCCACAGGCGTCGAAATGCACCACAGGAAGATGGACCATAGAGATGTCAGCTTTTCGCTCCAAAGCTCAACAAGCTCAGAAGAATCCTGATAGGAATGTGTAAGGAGACAACCGGAAACTCGGGACTTCCCAGTGGTCTCTTAGTGCAATGGAGGAAGAATAGCATTTTGAGAACAAAAAAAGGCAAATTAACAAATTCAACTGCCATACCGGGCTGAAGAAGGTATGTATAACCCCAAAACTGGCAAATTCACTGAGCACATTTCTCATGGATGTGGTAAGCTCACCAACAGTACATCTCTTTTAAAGCCATTTAGATCGATGATTGGAGATCATTCATCTATGTTCAGCACAGAGTAACTCGAACAAGAGAGGGCTCCTCGAATGAATCATCCCAATCTCCCTCGCCGGAACTGTCTGTTATCTGAAGGTTGACTTTTCTCAAATTGCTAATTGCCCCTCTTCTTTCCATTACCGCTCAATCTCCCATGATTCTCTAATATGCATAAATGCCATCCTATGACAGATGGACAAAGGATGTCGTCCTGTGTACTAACTAAGCCTTGTAGTGAGATCACCTTCGACTTCCTCAAAATCATAAACTCCGCGCGACGTGTGAACCAAGCGTAATTGGGCAGCCGCATAGGTGTGTGATAGGGCAGATTGTGACTTGTGCTTGATGTTGTTTGCCAGTTGACCCCCCTTGAATCGTAAAATTAGAAATAAAGCTTTCTTTCGAGCTATTTGCGCTGGCCCATTGCACTTGTTCATCGTGCTATAAGTGTCTGCGAACATTTCAGGATATCCGTTTGCTAGTAACGCTCCTCTCAGCATTTCTTGTTCCATCTGCAGCTTACACTATGACGTGATAAGTCGTGTATTCTTGTCTTGAACGAAGAGGGCAAGTCTTATCCTAAACTGCATTCTAGAGAATTAGGTTGTGATATTTCCAATACTCAGTCTACTTTGGTTCATTCAACAGGAAGCCGGTCGTCCCTATATCCGTATAAAAATCATTATATATAGTGTTTTCCAATAGGTTGACGGCCTTTTCTATATCTCACCACGGACTTTCCTGCAGTGTGGTCAAGGGCAAAAGTTGTAACCAGCAGAGCATAAGTCTTCCACTTCCTTACGCACCTCTGTTACACAAACCAGATCGAAACTACTCAGAAACTGGAAAGTTTCTATTCAATGACGTGCACAGTCAAGCGGGAGACAGTACATTCGATGAGAACATGCGAGTTTGGATGAATTACATAAAGTCGACTACATAATGGGATATGCAAGTGGATAATGATTGATGGACAAGCAGACACATATAAAACAGATTGCACGTATTACGCAAATAGAGGGTGATTCACAGGATGGGCGGTCCCGTAATTGAGTACCTGGAGCAGTCGACTTGAAACAGCAATGCTACCAGCGAAAGCACACAGTGTTGGCCGTCGGGAAGTGAGTCCACTGGTTTGGACACATTTGAAAAGGAGCATTGAGCATGAGGCAACTTTCTTTTGTACTAACTTGAAAAACTTGATCGTTATAATGAGTTGCAACTTGAACACTGTTACTTATGAAGAGAAGAGAATATACTAGTTTACAAATTCTATCAATAACAAAAATGTGCGCAGCACTCGGGATGTAGTTTTGAGACGCAGCGTGACGGTCATATTGCAATGGAACCAAGAAATGAACCAACAGTGTTACAAGACAATTTACAATGGCTCACATTAACTGATCAGGGCAGATTCAACCACACCTGACTCCTCAGGCACCCATAAACTGCACACAAATTGTTCATGGGTTTCACAAAATGTGCCCTTATTCCACACGATCGTCCGGAGTTGTTCGGAGAGCCGCATTGTATTCTATTACCATTGTGTAGTACGGCATAGCTCACAATTTTACAGCGATTCATTCGTGAAAAATCCTGGCCTCGGCTGGATTCAATCGGGTGGTTAGAACCGTCCGCATCTTCGTGGTAAATGTTTCAAGCGCCAAGCAAAAAATAAGGCGCAGCTCGGAAACAGCCTGGATCCAATCAATTAACTAATCACACCACTATGTATTCGGTGTCCTCCAAACCATATAGGATACGGATTGTCATGAAAGGGTTACTTTGGACATGTGGCAATGAAGTTCACCAACGCAGCCGTTCGGCATCGTGTTTATGTTACTAGTGAGTAGTGTGGCACAGTTTTGAATTACTAAGCAACACATTTGTGAAAGTGTTATTGTGTTCTCGGGCAAGATCGACAGTTCGGCTATTTCATTCAACCTATCAACGTAACATTCATAGTTTACAACAGGCAGATGGAGCAAACAGTCCCTGCTATGTAGGATAGAAGCTATTGAGCATATTCTGTAGCCGGCATACTCACCATATGCGTCATCACGGTTATTTTCAATGTCACCAGGATTCGCGTTAATTCCATCCCCCGTTAGTAGTTGAATGAACATGCTGAAAGTCTGATAGTATTGCGCGTACACTAGACGGTCCAAAGAAAAATAAGCACCTGTCTATAGCTTGTAGCTTCGCACGTGTTCTGTTTTACCGTCCTGTCACAGTTAGCTCCTTTCTGGCCTGACAACCGTTCATTGATGTTTGGTTTATTCAAGGTTTGCCATTGATACATGGCTGTTCACCAGATGATGAGACAGTAATGGAGTCACTTACTAATAAGTAGTGTGGTGGATTTATGATTTTAGATGAGACCCAATGGTGAAAAGTCAGGGCTTCAGCTGAATTCGAACCAGCGACAGACACAGCATGCCTCAACGCGGCAAGTACTCTACCATCTGAGCTACGAAGCTACACCGGGAGATCGGAAATTTCACATTTAGACACTGTCACCCACCCGTCCCACTGTCTCATATGGAATCCAC
>QNGE01001996.1:0-11594 GCA_008508345.1 Paragonimus westermani | reverse complement strand
CTGCGGGAGAATTGGATGCCAGTTTGGCAGATCCACATTGTAGACTGATGAGTAGTATTCTCTGAACACCTCGGCAACCACTTGGGGGTTGGAGGAGGTTTTCCCTTCGGGAAGCCTCAGAGAAAGCTCTAAGGGCTTAGTTTTTCTCTGGCGTAGTATTTACTCGAAAAGAAAAATTTTATTCTCGTGAGCTACCTCTAGGATTTTCGACTGTACGTGTTGGGTGTATTGCCGAATTTCCCGCTCGCACCTGTTTCGTACATAAAGGAAGGCCTCGAGATCCTCTGGCCTATCCGTTAGCCTCTGCTTAGAGAATAGGCGAGAACGTACTTTAAGAAGGCGGCGTATGTTCCGCGGAAGCGGTGCACGAGAGGAGAACTATAGTTTTGGAGGAACAAATGCCTTATCGGCTTCGTGAATGGCAGCTTTAAAGGAAAGGTAGTTCAAGTTCACTGAGTCGGAGGTGAGGCTAGGTGTGCTTAAGAACGTCCGTAGTGCGTTAAAGTCTGCTTTCTGGATGTTTCCAAATGAAGTCTTCGTTACAGCGTTTTGGAGCCAATAAAAGATAAAGTCAAAGTTCAGTAGCATGTGATCACTATGCCCTAGCGGTGGTTTGACGACCACCCTATCTACCAGGTGAGCCTCGTTCGTAATGACCAGATCGAGCAAGGAGGGTGTCTGTCCTGGACGGTGCCTTGTAGGCAGACCGACGTGCTGTGCTCAGGCTTTCTCATGGATCAACATTGTCAAGGGTTTCGAGAACCCGCAGCCACAGTCCTCATGAGAAGCCGCCATAGAGTTGAGTTTGGGTGCGTTGAAGTCACCCACGATAAGAAGATGTGAGAAACGCTGGGCAGACATGAGTCTGTCTAAGGTAGCAAGGATGGCTTCGTCGTCGGATTCACTGCATGACGGCGAACGGTACATAACATCGGCAAGAAGTGTGTCACGTTTGCGAAGTTGGAGTTTGATCCAGAGCGTGTCGAATTTCTCTGGGAAGGTGAATTCCCCTACGTCAGCTGGCACTGAGAGCTTCTGGCTTAGGAAAACGGCGCAGCATCCCATGTGTCCACGGGAGGAGTCCGTCCGGTATAAAGAGTAACCAGGGACATGCAGTTCATTATCACTGATATTCACGGAAATCCATGTCTCTATTAATGCAAGAATGTGAGGGCTAGTGTCGTGGACCAGCTATCTGATTTCTGGTAGTTTGTTCAGGAGGCTCAGACAGTTGGTGTACATGCACTTTAAGGCTACTTCTTCGTTTGACTGGGTGCAAAAAGAGACAAAAGTGCACGAGAGAAAGCTTGGGAACGTAGCCTCAGTAGTGAGGGGGCTGTGTGAATAGTGGTGTAGTTCCGTGAGCCCTCTTGGGGGGGGGGGTAACCGTTTCATCACAGCCTGGGCATAAGTGAGCGTCCCTGTGGGACGCTTTGTCCACTTCGCTTGGCCCAAGGTCGATGACTTTCCGACCGCTCTTGCTTTCAGAGCTTTGGGAAGGTGATTAGCAGTTTTGCACCCTCGAAAATTTGGATAAAGTTGTAGATGAGAAGACAGTATAGGACGAAATGGCCCTGATGCAGCCGGGGATAGAGCCGCCGGAATGAGACATGTTTGGGCCATTTTCGATGCATTGGGTTGTACCTGCAGACTCCCTGGGCGGTAAAGCTTAGAAATAAAATATTTTTAACGGCCGTTTATTTCGTGAGATGATTGGGGGTCTAGAAAAGTGGTGGTCCTTAACACCTTTGGGATCTGTTCTATCAGCCACCTCCATATCCACAGGCGCTTGACTTTCCAATGAGATAGGGGCAGTAGCCTCTGAAGTATGTGCTTGGGGGGTCTCTTTCGAGGACACCGGTCCCCTCTTGACAGCAGGGATAAGGACCTTAACGCTAGCCTGAATTTTGGGGACAGTCTTGATGCATAACCTTGTTCTAGCAAGCTGAGAGCGCTTCTGCCGCTCCTGCAGTGAGCGTTCTAGAGAGACTCCCCTGAAGCTAACGTGCTTCTTCTTTAGTTCAACCACTTTTTCCAGTACTTCCTCCTTGCTAATCTTTGCGGGTAACGTCACAAGGAGTCCCAGTGACTTCTTGGTAGCTTTGGAGCAAAGTCTGCTCGCAGAAACCATTTTTATAGACTCTGGAGGGAAACGAGCGATTAACACCGCTCTGGCTTGTTCCCCTGGAGAGATTCTAGTCGGAAATCGTCTCTACAAGACAAGCCTCTTCTCCCGGAGTGCTCTGTCCTTCAAGCTCGTCGCGACTTCCTTAATTTGTGCAGCGGACAAAGCTACTGCCTTGCGAGCAGCTGCAGTGCCTGGAAGGGCAAGGGCAATGTACTCACTCAACGAGCTCACTTCTGACTTCATGTCAGATAAAGTTCTCTGAGTAACATTCAGGGCTTTTTTACCGTGGCTATCTGTGCGCTTACATCTCAAGACGCCTTGTAGACATACGTGCACACGTCTGACTTCTGCTCGCTGGGGGTGGCGAGTAGAGGATCTAACGTGGTCTTCAGTGGGGTGCAGCTATCTCGGAAGAGACAGCCCATACAGGTAAATGATATTTTTGAAGAAGTGAGCAAGGCGTACTGGTCCTCCCTGAGGCCAGTACACTTAAAGTGGTACCAGTGTAGGCACGTCAGGCATTGCATACCGTTCTGAACAGTCATGCGGCAGCCGAAACGACCGCAATCACTCGATACCTCCGATCCACCGATGCTGCTGGATCTTGTGCGTGTCATTGTGTTATAGTCCCTGAGTAAATATGACAGTTGTTAATGGAAAGGGAACACGAGGCGAGAAAATAATACGGATACTATCAAACACAAATAAGCTAATACACAGTGACTTATGCTATTCTTCAACGAACAGCAATGATCGTATACAACTGTTTTTTGATGCAATGAGCACCAAAATGAAACACAAGTCTAGAGAATGATACGGATAATATCGGGCATGAATAATACAATAGAGTAGCGAACAAGACTTGTTTTCTGTGTTTGATCATCAGGCTAATTACAACACAATAAATATGAAAACAGTGACTGATGTGAGTCAGATAAACGGTCAATATAGGTTAAGGACGACATGTTTGTTATCAGTTACGTGATCACTGTTCCGAATCATGGGCCTGACTGATTGTGGGCCAGGGGTGGTTGAGTGTCCGCACGAACTTCTTCTGGGCGCAGAGGTCAGGGTTACGCAATCGGATGCTGATGGCTTCGGCAACGGTCAACATTCGAAATCTCACCCCTTTTGATCGATTCCTTGGCACTCGATAGACAATCCGAAAAGCATCTTTCTTACCAACAGAATGATTGAAGTCGGTCAAGTGAGCAACAATCGCGCTTGAAACCGTTTTAGTCACACCACTGTTCAACCACGCAGGATGGTGTTCACGCACTCTGTCCGACAATCGCCTTGTAGTACGACCAATATATGATGCTCGACACGAGCAAACAAATGAGTACACACAAAAATTGGTTGTAAAACATGGAAGTTTGTCTTTGAGTTGTGACATGATAACGGGCGTTGAACGGAAACTGATACACAATTGAGCGGCAAGGTAGGTTGTTTCGACTGACTTTCTTAGCTTTCTGGAGATAACTTCGGCCATAGGATCTCCCTTGAAAGGAAGACTAATAAACGCAAGTTTCTTATTCACAGAGGGTGCCTTAAGTTTCAACTCTACCGCCTGCATCGCCTTCTCGATGAAACGCGTTGGGTAGCCATTTTGCATGAACACTTCTTGTAGAAAGTCTAGCTCAGCTTGTAAAGTGTCACAGGTGCAGATCTTTAACGCTCTACCCGTCAGGCATCTTATGAGGTTTCGCTTTTGATTTAGCGGAACAAAACTGTCGAAGTGAATGTACTGGCCGTTCCAAGTCTGTTTTCTGTACACAGTTCGTCGGATTGAACCATCTTCCCTTCTTACTATACGAACATCCAAAAAGTTTATTTCACCATTGTTCTCTGACTCCTTGGTGAACTTAATGCTGCTATGAGCGGAGTTAAAAGCTGTCATAACTCTGTCCATGTTAGCATTCTCGTTGATGACGCAAAAAATATCATTCACCGTTTTCTCCTTACGATTCACGGTGGCATAAGGTTGAGGAAACCTTGGGCGTACAAATTCATGGACCTAGCACTACAATTTCGTGAGCCCGTTCCATGAGCTTTCTTATACTGATTTTTATCATTTATTGCACCTTTTGCATACGCTAGATCCAGTTATTTCTCCCGTATTTGCGTAATTTTATTCATTCATACGTAGCACTAAATTTAGTGCTGTGGTTCCACTAGTTTCTGAGTGTTTGTATTTTTTCAGAATCCTGTGTGTATATTTGAATGATGCAATCAGATACTTCAGTCCGCAAACCGGAGCTCGCCGAGATAGATGCGAGGGAAAACGCCTTAAGCTTTCGTGTCCCCGATTACGTCCCGCACGACCCAGAGTACTGGCTGGGGCAGCTTGAGCTTCAATTCCAATTAGCACTCACCATTAGCCAGACTGCCAAGTTCACATACTTGGCTACCGCGTTGCCAATGTCAGTCGCACCCTATGTCAGAGATTTAGTGGTTAGACCACCCGAGAGGAACACTCACGACGCAGTGAAGAACGCACTCTTATAAAGTGCTATCGAATTGGAAGAGAAACGACTTAAGCAGGTCCTTAGCTAGCTACCGCAAGGAGATCTCACACCATCTCAATTTCTTCGACAGGTAAAACGGGTGGGACAAGATCACAAGATTTACGACGAACTCATGCGTTACCTTTGGATGCAGAAGTTGTCCAATTTTGTACAGGCAATTATTTCTCTATTCATGTCAACGAGTTCTTTGGATGACTTGGCAAAATCGGCCGACTCAGTCATTCAACACCTTCCAAGCAAAATGCAGCAGGTCGATGCAAACACAGAAAGCACACCCGCCGGATTGGTAGCTAAAGTGGAAGAACTTCGTCGGAAAATTCAAACGCTTAAAGCTTCGCGTTGTCGCCCCGCTTCCAGAGGACGTAGCCGTTCTAGGTCGCGTTCAAGAACGGGGTATTGCCGGTACCATCACATGTTTGGGACCGAGGCATGGGAATGCGTTAAGCCGTGCACCTTCTCAACCGCCTCGGGAAACGAAACTGCCAGCAAGTAATGGCGACAACTGTTGCTGGCAGTCCTACCCCTGGTCGCCTATTTTTTATACACGATGGGAGTTCTGGGTTGCGTTTTCTAGTGTACACGGGCGCTCAGGTCAGTGTCGTACCACCTAGAAAAGAGGAAATACCTCGATCAACGCCCTTCCAGCTCCGTACCGCCAATGGAACCCCAATACGCACTTTTGGCACAAGCTCCTTGACGTTGGACGTGGGTCTGCGGCGTGTTTTCCGTTGGGTGTTCATTATAGCGGATGTGCCAGATGCCATTTTGGGCATGGACTTCTTAAATCCCTCTGGATTGGTCGTTGACGCAGGTCACCACAAGCTCCTAGATCCCCTAACGCGTATATCCTCTATAGGGATAACTGTTTTGACGACTGTCCTCAGCCTACTGCTTGCTGAACAAAGCGGTGACGATAGATATAGAGCGGTGTTGCGTGAATTCACGGGGTTGACCCGTCCAACTAACGAGTTACCTGCCGTCATTACGGACGTGGTACACCACTTCAAAACGAAAGGTCCACCGGTTTTTCAGCGACCACGAAGGCTGACGCCAGACAAACTGCGCATCGCTCGTGCCGAATTTCAACACATGCTGGACATGGGTATAATCCGCCCCTCTAACAGCTCATGGGCATCTGCTCTGCACATGGTGCCAAAAAAGACGGGAGGCGATTGACGTCCCTGCGGAGATTATCGTGGATTGGACAATGCTACTCTTCCAGATAGGTACCCTGTGCCACATGTCCTCGATCTAACTACCAGCCTCGCTGGTAAAACCATCTTCAGCAAAATCGACCTCGTCCGCGCCTATTACCAGATACCGGTAGCAATAAAGGGTACACCCAAGACGGCTGTTACCACACCATTCGGTTTGTTCGAATTTGTGCGCATGCCTTTTGGTCTTTATGACGCTGCACAGACGTTCAAACGTCTGATTAATGAAGTCACCCGTGGACTAGACTTCATTCATGCACTTTCCGCGTTATACGACAACAATTATTTGTTAGAGATATATATTTTACTAATTAGCACGAAATTGTAAATTCTATATAAAGGATTTAGCCAGAAAATGTCAGACTCCATCATTCGTCATACTTCACATGACCATTTTACGTTCTTCTGCTTATCACGTAATTTTGCCTTCCATTCTTGATTCTACGATAAATTCCAACGCGAGACAACATTCCACAACGATCGGAGAATCAAAATCCTGTACTGGTTGGGCAATTCGTGAAATTCCGTCGATTTGAGGAAATAACGGAGTCCAGTCTAGAAAATCGTCCATTTCTCTGGGAAAATTGGTACCCGCCTATCTACCCTCATCTTTCCAAAAGTTTCTACGTATTTTTCCAAGGCCATCCATACCAACTAATGGCGAAATTTTTCGACTATTCATTTTCTCCANACGCACCAGGGGACAGCGCTCTTCCGAAGTAGGGGTTCGAACGACAGTTCTGAAAAGAGAAACAATACGAACACACATGAGCCGAAGGCCCAGTAAGCCATGCACACGACTTACACAAACGACAGCTAAAACGGCACCGACAACACAGCAGCACGCCCCGTTACACAACTCAAATTCAATCCGTGCGCGCTCGCTGGTTTCGGTTGCGCGTTACAAAATATCCTTTTTTTGGCATGACCTTGAACATAAGGCCTACGTTAGCCTTGTGAAGCAACAATTGATGTAACAACTTGACATTTTTATTGAATATTAAAAGTCTTGAGAACTATTGTTTCAGAAGCAAGTGAACCATCTGCCACTTCATAAACTAGATTTTTGCTTCATTATTTTGTCCGTTCTATTACTCTATTTCCATAATTGGTGTCTTGTACAATTAATAATCATGTGTACGTTATGTAGTCACGTTAAAATGTGTGTACTGATCACGCTTATCTGAGCGTGTTTCTCACAAATGGGTTGAGAAATATACCATTATTATTATATATAAACGACATCCTCGTGGCTAGATCTTCCCTTGAAGAGCATATAACCCATCTACTGACGCTGTTTCTACGTCTGGCATCATACGGTCTCACCGTCAACGGAGCTACGTCCGAACTTGGTCAAGCCTCGTCAAATTTTTTGGGCCACAGCCTCTCTGCAGGTGGGATTAAACTGCTTGATTTCAAGGTCGAGGCTATTTGATCGTGCCAACTTCCCGATACAATTCCCAAGGTTCGCCACTTCAATGAACTCGTGAATTATTACCGTCGATTTATTCCCAACTGCGCCATGCTTATGCAGCCTTTGACTGATTTACTTCGGGGTAATAAACAAACTTTGCACCCAGCCCCCGAAGCCTCCAAAGCTTTCGCCAATGGTAAGCAGGCACTCGCCTCTTCAGCCATGTTGCATTTCCAACAACCGGACGCGTCCATTAGCTTCGCCGTGTGTACATCGGACACAGCCATAGGTGCAGTGCTACAGCAAGCAGTTCGCGAGATGTGGCAATCGATCGCATTCTTTTCTCAACGTCTGAGCGATGCCGAAATGCTATACAGCACCACCGGTCGTGGACTCTTCGCCGTGTATAGGGCTGTGCGCCACTTTCGCCACGCACTCGAGGGCTGCGACTTCATTATTTTCATGGATTACAAACCTCTCGTGTGCGTTTTGCAGAATTACTCCGTTAAACACTCACCTCGAGAAGCTCGACAGCTGGACAATATGGCCCAGTTTTCTACGGACGTCCACTATATCTCCGGAGCTGCAAACCTCGCCGCAGATACTCTATCACGATTGCAAAACGTGTCTACAACCACCGGCTTGATATTGAATCACAACATAGCAGCACAACAACAGTCCGATTACAGGTTTACGGACGACCTGAAACGCTTGAACTTACGCCTTGTCACATTTCCGTTGACATCTTCGCCGGGTACCATTATATGTGACAATACGCTGGGATACCCCGGGCCAGTCGTGCCACATTCGTTACAAAAAGCAGTTTTGGAAGCGTTGCATAATCTGTCACATCTAGGGATATGCGCATCACTAAGACTGATCGCGGATCGATTCGTCTGGCCTAACATGAATCGAGACGTACGCCTTTGGGCCCGTTGTTGTCTTGCATTTCAGCGTTCCAAGGTCAACTGACACACGAGCAACCCCTTGAAAACTTTTTCAACGCCCGGCGATCGTTTTGAACATGTCCACTCGAACCTCGTCGGGCCACTTCCACCTTCGAGAAGCCACACCCACATGCTCACGTGTATCGACCGGTTCACTCGCTGGCCAGAAGCCATACCGTTGTCAGACACATCAACGGTGTCTGTGGCTCGCACTTTTGTCGTGCATTAGGTTGCACGTTATGGTTGTCCGTCGACCATTACTACTGACCGTGGTACGCAGTTCGAATCAGCTTTATTTTCACAACTGACAAAGCTGTTAGGCGTGCATCGAGCACGCACCACAGCATATCACCCGCAAGCGAATGGACTCGTTGAGCGTTCCCATCGTCAGCCCAAAGCTTCACTACGTGCTCACGAGCGGATGGATTGAACAGAAACTTTACCCCTAGTTCTACTCGGTAGTCGCAATTGTGTCAAGGATGACAGTACGACCCCGGTGTCACTTTTCTATGGTCGTCCTTCGAGCCTTTCAGCTGCTTTCTTCCAATTGTCAAGCGAATCTGCTGTCGGCACTCATGACTACGCCAACCGACTAACCAAATACATGCGATCACTACAACCGAGTGCTACACGTATTCAAAAGTCTTCATACGTTCCCAAAGAACTCAGAAATTGTGAGTTGGTGTTTCTGCGAACAGACTGTGTTAAGAAACCGCTGCAACAACTGAATAAAGGACCTTTTCGTGTCATTAAATGGTCCGCAAAAACCTATGTGATTGACAGTTTCGGTCAGCAGCTCACCGTCTCTATTGGCCGTCTTAAACCTGCTTTAACCGACTCATCCCCGGTTTGACAACACAAGCATCACCTGCGCCGTCTCCATCTACTTTAATCTCTGATTCAGCCTAAGCATCGCCTTCCGCATCTATTCCTGACGAAATCCCTCCTCAGCCTACAACTCGTTCAGGGAGGCTCGTCCATTTTCCCGCGCGGTTTCTGGAGTGGTTTACTTTCTCTATTCAGCATTTATCGTACAGTTGATAATTCATTATGTGTGTTCCATGCTCCTGTCGACCAGCAACTAACAGTTTTTTACGGTGGGTGTCTGCCATTTTCTCTAACGTTCAGGTACTTCAACTTTCCTTATTCCTAGGTCTGACCAAGTGCACAACAACAGTTGCTGAGCCCAAGGAGAAAACCTTGAACGCCGTAGCACTTTGTGCCTGCGCAGTGAGGAAATCACACCCCCTGTCACGTCTTCAGGGAGCGTTTTCAGGCTGGGTGGCTCGCGCGCGGCTGGCAAGCAAAACAGCAACTGTTGCCCAGGAATAAAATTCACAGGTAGAAGGCCTCCTATATTAGTCACCCTTCTAAGGAGGGCTGATGCAGTGAGATCATCTTCGACGTCCTCAAAATCATAAACTCCGCGCGACGTGAGATTTGCCTTGCCAGTACCACCGCGCCTGTTTACTTTGTATATGTAAACTCACTACAAACCACTAGCATCAAAGTTAGTGGGCCGGCATAGGTATCGCAGTTTTGCTCGTAGCTGTGTAATTAATCCGTACCATCTCTACTCCTGTAGGTTACAGTCACTAGGATAACAATGTTGAGCTATTACAGTTAGGAACGCCGCTTAGCCAGTCTAACGCTTGTTTGAATTCTGAAGGTCCACTTCAATTTTCCGTTGATGCAATTTCCCATTCTGGCAGCTGCTGTGCGGTTGTACTCAGTGTGCTCTCACGTCCAGCTCTCCAGCACCCCTTAATTGTTACGTTGAAGTTAGTTGTGAACGGTGAAGATATCAATAAATAAAGTTTGTTTGCAGATTCACCGTTTTCTCCCTGCGACTTTCGATTCAAGGTAGCAGAAGGTTGGGGAAACTTTGGGCATATAAATTCATGAACCTAGCACTACAGCTTAATATCTGCAGCGAGCTTAACGGTGGCTGGGTGCACTACAGGATGTTGACAAAACAGTAGTGTAACTAGGCAACAGAAGACTGGTAACGTTTCGACAATAACTCGGATGTGATATATTGTTTATTTCAGAAAGACCTTTGTGACTAAACCCTAGGACGTACTCCCGAAAGCGAGCTTGTCTACAGCAGGGTGTAAGATAGATCTCCATGTTTTCATCTTAATCAACGGTTAATCGCTTCGCCAACAATTCTTTTGAATTTACCAAATGGTGCGATTACCAACGATGCCTGCCATTCACAAGGCTTCTCCAGGCCGGCACCGTTAATTCGGATCAAACGTGGGCGTCATAAATTCAGTGGACGTAATTTTATCCGGACGTCTCAAGGAAATTGCAATTTAACTGCTCGTGGAAAGGATATCTATGACGAGGTGTGGGAAATACACATTCTAGCTCATCTCACCTCGGCTGCGGAGTCTAAGGCTGTTGGAATCTACGATGAGCTGAGCAAACCGCTTGAAGTCAACGCTAATCTGCCTAATTTATCGAACGAACCAGTGATGTTATGGCCCGATGATTAATAGTGATGGTATACGCACATACATTGTGACACTGAAGACTGCAATCAGTGACAAACCCATTGGACTTTGTTCAAAACACTCCGTGGTAGACCCTCATTTCCGTTGCGAAAAGTCTTTGCAAAAGGTAAACGGTCTCTCTATACAGTGTGTCTTATCACCTGATAGAATTTTTCTTACGGGCGGACGATAGGTCCTATGCAGAGCAGAAAACAGTTATTTCCAATCGTTCTCCTCAAACTGATGTGATTTCTGCATTCCCTATTGAATACGTGCGTTCCATAGGTTTGGATGTCGTGCGTGTGTTGTCCAATATTTGCCATACTAAACCAGTTGTAAAGAAGGTTCGCATCGGTTCGCAAGCGCTCACGCGTCATTCAGCTTGCTAAACTGAAACAGTTTCAACAGGCTTGCGGGTTTACATGAAAATGCTGCGGTGGAACTTAGGTAAGTAATGCATAGCCGCGGGGTTGAGATCATTTCTGATATACATTGTCCCGGCTGTATCATGTGATAACTTGGATGGCGGAAGTTTTGGAAGGACTCCTTGGGTTTAATGTTTCCGCTTACGTTTTTTGCCATTTTAGTCTACTTTTCAGTCGGCAATTACGATAATGATTCCACCAAGCCAGCTGTCGGCCTGTAGTGGACAAATGGGTATGCGCCCGAAAGATTAAAACGCCTTTCCTGAAGAACACTCGAAATGTGGTCTCAACGAGCACCGAAATAAAAACACGCACTGGGGTTTGGAAGAAAACCTCGTATTTCCACCACTGTTTGGGATTACGATAATTACCATAATCCCAAACAACTAACTACTTAAGTAGTTAGTCTCAGCCTAGTCTGAGACCAACGGCAACAATCG
>QNGE01001995.1:90530-132683 GCA_008508345.1 Paragonimus westermani | reverse complement strand
CAGTGTCCTATTCATTACGCCCTTCGTCTTGGTTGGCCTTCAGTTCGAAGTGTCTGACTTTCGCGCCATCAGTTTCGGGTAGGATTCCGCCATAAAACCACACATCATGTTGTCTCATAGGTCCGAATTCTGGGTCAGAGATTACAAGCTGGACTTGCAGAAAAACGCTCTATACCCTGACTCTTCAGATTTCAGATTGTCAGGACACAGGATCTAGCTGAGGTCTTTCGGTTCAACTTGAGAAATGTCTGTCGACACAGATTGTTGTTTGTTTGAAGGTACGTACGCCGTTGGATCACAAAGGAACAGATCATTAATAAACTGTTTATTATAATCTAATCGACACAGTAAAAACTGCGAGTTTGTTCGGGGCGACTTCAATACGCCGGTTGTGCGTGACTAAACAGTAGGGTGGGTGTCCGTGAGAACGGTGACCGTCTGTTTCATCTGTGTGCTAACCACGAATTGGCTATTACGCTGGTCGCGATTGATATATCGACGTGGGCACACCCACGAAACAGTCGCCGCCAGTTGCGTCATTGCGTGATCGCACGATAATGTGACATTCTTAATATACGTGCTACATGATCGATGCGCATGGGCATGAGCTGGTGATCACGGAATTGTTTATTCGTGGTTGCAAGCTCCTTTACTGTAGACCAACCGGACAACGACGAAAGCTGTATTATACAAGGCTAGAAAGTCAGAGAGGAAGACCGTTTTTCAACGTATGCTCCCGTTCACCAAACAACGCTGCCGTTGCCACTAACTTTTACAGCATGTAGCAAAATCTCACGCAGCAGCCGCTACTGAGGCTATCGGAAACTAGTGTTAAAAAGGCCTGGACTGGTGCGACGGAGATTGTAGCGTTTGCCAATTCTATTATGAGTCCAAGGAATAAGAGCGAGAAGGAGAAACTCTGTAGCCCTCACCGTCCCCTCAATGAGCGGCTACGGAGAGTCAAAAACTGCTGGTGGTTAATGCAATGCGAGCTAATGCAGGGCTATGCTAAATGTCGACAACACAAGACACCGTGTTATTTGTTTGAGACGATTCCTTCAGGTTCTTAAAGGAGATGTAGATAACGCTTCTGCTGCTTTGTATACATTGTACGGAGGGCATCAAGAAAATCCCGCCCCAGTATTTTGGTAGCCCATTAACCTGGCCGGTTATCAGTAACTGTGTGACGGATGATAGTCCCTTACAACAAGATATCTAAGAAACATACTACTACCACGGATTTGACAGAGAGGCACAGAGAGCTATTGGATGACTGTGAGACTGTAAGACTGCAGTCGAGGATGTACTGCCGGGGGAGTTTTGAAGCGTGACATACCTGATTCGAAAAACATTTGGTTTCAGATTATTCTTTTAATTTAGCAATGAGAAACACTCCCGGCGCATCTTTATTCAAAAGTATGAGGAGCGCGCAAAGTGCGGAAAACTACGGAGGAATTGGTTTGTTATCTTGCGCTAAAAGAGTCTCCGTAAGAAATCTGCTCAAAAAGCTCATGACGGAAATTCTATCGACAACTGCTTCTAGAAAGCAGTTTGGGGTTTGGGCAAATTGCAGTAAGACTGCCGCGGTATTCGCCAATAGCTAACTCCAGGAAAAGTGGTGTGAACGCAACTAGCCGTTGTAGAATTTTCATATACATTTCATCGGATCGTTCGACTCAACGAACCGTAAAGCATTGTGACCAGTGCTCGATGATTTCGGTAATTTTGGTAATCCGGCCAAAACGTCACCCATGTGTATGACCGTTAAAGTGCAATCGTGCGAATTAACTCTCGATGGGCCAGAGTATTTTCAACCTTGCAACTGTCACGGTAATAGTCGTGACCGCAAAAAGAAGCTTGCATGTAATCCTGTACTGGTTATGTTAAAAAATTGGACCGGGAACGCGTACAAACATTTGTACGGCTGACGTGTGTCCACACATATTGGGTAGCAGTACGTTGTCGTTCGCCTTGGTGACACGTCGCCCGTAGTAAGTACACATTATTCCAGTAGTCACTTTTGGTCCATCCTCTTTCTGGTGTTGAGACTTGCGTTTTGGTTCCCGAATGTACGTAATAGACCATTCACAAACCATGCTGCAGGTTATACAACAATGTGATGCAGAGTTGTCTCGACCTGAACCTTATCTAGTTTACGTCCTACTACAATGACAACCCTTACTCCTCAGAACTCGTTGGTGGTGTTCAACTTGAATATAATGCAGATGGTCACCTGCCTAACATATAAGTTCGTGTACATTTATTCCTTTCTAGTAATCCTCGCGTCAATTAAACTAACCACTTGTCCTTTCAAAACCTCAGGCCAATGTGGTCTGCCACCCTTTCGTTTCATCTTTCTTGGTGCGTCATACAATCAAAAGTTCCTATGTATTTTCTCTTGAGATGTACTTATTCTTTACATTTTTAATCCTACATATAGTGCCCGTGTGCATCTGTCTGTGTTGATATACTTCCTGCTTCATATCTTCAATATGGTATTTGCCTGCTCAGACTTTACCATTGCAGTTTTTCTACCTTCTGTTTATATTTCCTACTAGCTTAAAGCGGAGCCGACCATTTTTGTCTGGCTAGACTACAACCCCCTCAGTCACAAGGCTCCTCATCCTATCAACTCGGCTTTACACCGTGTACGGCTATGTGAGTGAAACCGATTGTTTTGAACAGGTCTTATGGCAGATATATGATGTCTTTATGCCATGTTGTTAATGTGATCCACTCGGCAGATAATTCCATACTGTTGACGGCCTTAAACCATCCGGTCGGTTCACAGTTTGTGATGCACTTGTGCTGAACGGTGCTTTCAACAGCTGATTTCGTTTGTGGTTACGGAGACCACTCTTCAGCACAGTCGGATTGTCAAAATAAACGTGATGTTGATTGCGGACGAACTGTTTGGTAATGACTGAATCAGTTTCCGTTTTTTAGATTTGCTGGTTATCATCAGAAAGTTTCTTTCTGTGCGCAGTTCTTGCCGACGGGCCGACTGTTCAGTTTAAGAAGTTTACAAATCTTCTCACCTCATCAAACAGTAGATCGCGATGACCGGTAAAGCCGCAAATCTATGCGCTGGTTAGCTTCGGGGCTACATTCAGACATACCGAAGCGAGCATAATTTTCGACGTGATAGATTCACCACCTTTCGTGTCCTCTTGATCGGAACGGCAACCGTTTCTATGAATTTTTGTGAAACGTTTGTATGAAAATTGGTCAATCATCTCTGTAACCTGGAATATGTAGCTGGGCTGTTGTCACCGTGACCAGCCGTTTGCTCTGGCTGTGAGAACTGACACGGGTTTTTAGCAAACATTTTGCATGCTGTTCGCCCTTCCACAAGCGTGGCGGACAGAACTGTGGAAAAGACGAGTGGACCGTAGGTGAAATTTGTTTCAGGATAGCCAATGATTCAGGGACTGCTGGATCCTTGTGGTTGAGAACGCATTAACTGGAACAAACGTGTTTGCTTGGATGATTGTTTTGAGAAGAACACCATTGACTCTTTAGAAGTGACTGTAGTTGTGTGCATATTTTGGCTGCATATCCTGCTGGTCCTCGAAAACGCCCCGGCTTCTTGTTAAGCGTTTTCCGTTAGCAAGATAGTGTCATAGTTGCACATTCAACCGATCAACATAACTACCGACTTGTTCACTTGCAGGGTGAACTCTTGGCATGGCATATTCCATGCACAAATCAGACAACTAAGTCTACTTCGCTTGATAAACAGATTGGGGATAACACACCGTTACGAGCAAGTTGTAATACTTTACGTTTCAACCACCTCAGGTGGCCTACTTCAGGAGTTTTGGGGTTTTGGTTACCCAAACTCAAATCCACCGCCAAATCACGCGCATTCATTCATTAAACAGCAACAAACCGATCAAACGAGAGTCTTAGCATTTGTCCATACAATTAGTCCATTGGGGACTTCCTCGTTGTTTCTTATAGCGAGGGGCAGTAGGATGTCAGGATCAAAGACAATATTTCCCATCCCTCTCGTTAGTTTAAAAGCTAACTACGCCTTGTTTATATGACCATTCCTTTTGTTCAGGCAATTTGACTGAGGTGATATTCTGTTTTGCAGGCTTTCTGTTTCAAAATCGCGCCTACCAGCTCCGAAAAATTTCACCAGTGAAGTAGCACTTTACGGACTTCTATAGAGGAAGGTAAAATTCTTCTTAATTCACGCCCTATCTCTCCAGCCCACTGTCTGAACTCCAGTCGATTAGAATGTGCTGCACCTGTCAACCTTCACCTCTAACTGTGTATGTCCACGCGCTCTCCATTTTGCACATGACACATCCACCACGTCACGTTTACCGACTATCAACATTGCAAGATTTCTACTAGTAGCCTCTATCACAATCGAAGTAATGTTACTATAGCTTCATTCACCTCCGTACTGTTTGCGCAGCTGTCCTTTCCCTTCGAACCTCCTCGTATGGTTTCGCTGAACTGCCGAAATTTATCCAGAGCTCGGAACAAATTGAGGTTTGTACTTTGGCTATGCAGTATTCGTTGCATTGGTAGCATCGTTGTTTCCACTATTAATATTCGTGTCCATAGGAATCGGACTCGTTACTCAACTTTCATCTGGCAAACCTTACAAAGACCTCAGCTGGTCAGTACATTTTGTATGACCGTATGGTTGGCAATTAGTTGTTTCTTCACGACCCAGTGTATAGTGCCTTTGGGCTGATCAGACGAGATCGCTGTTCCGATACAACTAGAGGACTGTTCAAACATAACTGCTGTGCAGTGAGTATCGCAGATAAATGACGGGAAGGTAATTTTTTCGTCCACAATCGTACAGATAACCGTCAGGAGACAGTCAACTTTAGAGGCATTCGGTCGACACACTGTGAACGAAACTGGCTGTAAAAGAAGATACGGATACCGGCGGTGCTTGGGTACCGGAGAATCGAGATTTAGGAAGTTCATCTTAATTTAGAATGGGACGAATGTAGTGATGGAACTTTACGACCGACATTATCCAGTAGAGTAAGCGAAGTGTGGGCAAAGGGTATACGAAAATCAGCTAGGTTGTATGACCCACCAGTTAGGAGAGGATGCACTTCAGGTGTGTCAACCCTGCCATTAGTAGTAAGCGATTCAGTGAGGATGCAGAAATTTCCAGTGATTGTTATTGCAGCTGGACTAAACTTACGGGAAAGGGGGCACTATAAAGATGAACGACCGAACGAAACTACTTTCATGTAGTTAGAGGAATACACATACTGAGATATCGGGGTGATCCACTGAATAACATATAGACATTGAAGGTCATTTGAACATGGAGTATGTTTTTCACATATGTTGGACCATTATTATTATGTGTGTATCACCTGTTCGAGTATACCCAAAGATATCGTCAGATTTCAAAAAGTCACGAACCAGGTTTTTTCCAGTGTCGTCTTCAAGCCAAATACAACAAAATAATTATGAAAGTACTCATCAGACTACAATTTTAACTCATTGTCGTTTGAGGACTACGAACATGTCTGTCGTGGTGCTGTGTCCCTAGTTCCTACGACGGCTGGCCATGGTAACAAAATACTTTTGCGGTCACAGAATAAGGTTTCGCAGCTGGATTCCGAGAGCATCCACAGCGATCAGGAAACGGTGTCTCACATCTCTTATGTGAAAGTGCAATGCGATGAGTTGGCTTAAATGCAACATCCACGGTCAATCTGTGACCCCAGTCGACCGGGTAGGCCAAAACTGCGCTGGAAGTGTTTCGTCATAAAACCATGCAGAGTGGTGTTCGCGTACTATTTCCGACAAACGTCTTATTGTGCGACCGATATAGCTTGACCCATAGGGACAACAAGATGTGTATTTTTAAGATAAGATAACAATGCTGGGCACTGAGTATTTGAAGTGGAGGCATAGACATGGTTTGGAGGTTCATGATAATTTTAGCTGTGTAACTTGGAAAGCCTTTCTCAGGGCTGTGCCAGGCCTTCTGGTTAGTGATGCACGTGATAGTCTGCCCTCGCACGCAAGTTCACATAGATCGGTTTATGCCAGACAGATAACTCACAGCCCTGTGGTGCAGGTCGTTGTATATTACGAGATAGGAACCCGTTAGAATGCCTAGTTGCACAAAGCGTTTCAAGTGAAAGCTTGACCTCCGCACAGCAAATTTTAAAGATTCGTTTTGCAAGACAGCGTATTAAGTTTCGATTTCGCTAAATTAAAACCAGACTGTGGATGTGGGTATGGCGGTCCTTCCACGTCCGCCTACTATGTATGCCTCGTTGAATCGATACATCTGGACGTTTCATTAGTTTATCGTCAAGGAAGACTAATCGTTCTTCCTGTTCTACTATTGTGATGACCTTAGGCTGCTAGTGAGCCCCGTTAGCTGGTGATAATAGGAGTCAATCTCCATGTTTCCGTTAATGATACAGGTGTTATCTACATACCATTTGATGAAACCTATCGGTTTTACTGGTCCATCCGTTTTCCATCAAAATGTCCGTTAGCAGTTGGTCTAGCAGCCAGCTCATCGCGACCCCAACTGAAATTGATTATCTTATATGCATTCCAACGAGAGTTCTTTGAGGAACCCAGCTGGCATTCCAAGTTTCATTTCAAACGGATATAAGCACGCAACGAGGTAGTCGTCTCTTTGAGCGACACATTCGTAAACAGCGAACATACGTTCAACGATGGCATCCAGTTTACTTTCAACGGTCTGACATTCTGTGGATTCATTGAACTGGATCGTATTGGTGAGGCTATTTGGAGTTAGTCTGTAACGGAATGGTTAAAAATAATTCACCTGACCACTGTATTAGTGCATATGGCGAGTTCATCATGTCCAAAATCGGGTGCAGCGTCGTTAGAACATGCGCCGTCCTTTATGCCTCAGTGAATAAACGATCCTTATGTTATTTCCTGTCTGCTCACAGCAGCTGAAAACTACAACAGGTGGTAGGCTGTACCCACTTGGAACAGAAGTGTTGTTTACAATGGACATAAACAAGTGAATTTTGTTCTAGATTATCGAAGGTTACCCATACTTTGCCTACTAAACATCTGCTTCCTCCATTTTTGTCTGTAACGGCCAAACTGAATACTTCGGGACTCTGTCACATCACTTTGCTATTCGCATTCAAGCTTTTTAGTGCGTGCCTGATCAGCATCGGCCTTTGTTGAAGTGACTGGAATGAGCACAACCACTCAGTAGCGTGACGGTCACCTCAGCGAAAAGCCGCGTCACGTGGTCTTGATGTTCCATTAGCTCTTCAATAATTTATCTCAGTAGTTGACTGATGTACGGTTAAGTAAACTAGTATTTTCTAGCTTAAAGGAAATTATCTTACAACTCATCATAGGTTCGGAAGTCTGGCTGATTGCTGTTTGGTTTCCAGTACGAGAGTTTAACCGTCCGAATATTCCGATTAGCTAAGTACACACAGGGGGGTTAATATCGTAAGATAATTATACTATAGGAGGTGGTGTTTCTCAAGTGGGGTGAACAGTCTCTGTGACTGATAACTAATGATGGAGACAATCGATTCCACTCTAAATGTAATCAGTCGGGAAGAGCAAATTGGAAACTGTGGCTTCTGTTTCAAACCTTTTACAACCACTTTGTGGTCCTGAGATTATATCGATTACAAAAATCCTCCCGGTGACATTCAAAAAGATATCCATACAAATTACACAAATACAACAGTTGTCAATGGTGGTCTTTTAGATTGACTGTTTGCTAGTTTGTAGATGTTGGGTACGGTGCTGTTTTCTCTTTAATCAGACTAACAGAATTTGAAATATCAACATTACCAGATGTAAGTATTATCCTACCATTTCACATTAGGAACCTGATGCCTGTTTTTATTAACTGTCTGTACCCACCACGTGCTTATCTTTGTGTCCATTATAGGCATATTCGCGGTTGGCGATTGATCTGAGTTTATATCAGTTTAGCATATGCTTCTGGCTTAGCTATCTTCATACCCAAATGTTAGATACATCCAGTAAAACAGATGGCGTTGTTAATCCTACCTGTAAACACCACCGTACGAATACGCGGTTCTACCCACGTGGCAGTCAACCTAATATGAAACGTCTGTAGTAGGGACGATACACATTTGAGATAATTGGTCAATTTGAGAGCCTTTATGGGTGAGATAAACAAAGCCATCGATAAAATAACAAGCAAACCTGTCTCCTTTTGCTCCCGACCTTGAGGATACCCATACGATAACCAGTTAAATAGTGTTTCAAAAATAATTTTATGACTTAATGGCTTTTTCATCGCGTTTAATTGTTTGATCCGTAAATCCTTGTACATTCACCAAACGATTGAAATTTTCTCGTTATTTTTTAAGGTTTGTTAACCTGATGTTTTGGCTCAATATTCTTAACACGTCGGTATCCACCGAAGTAAACTAGCATTCGCAATATGGATTTTTTATGTTATACAGCACGGCATTGCATACCAAAAGCAAGCCTCAACTCCGAACAACTGCCGCCGACTTTAGTTTTTAATCCAGGCCAGCAAGTTTCGCCAGATGTTCGACTGACTCCTTAATTTCTGAAGCGACAGCATATAGTTTCTGCCTACCTTCATAACTGGTCTTTTTCCTAATCAGCAAAATGAAATAATTGTGAATCTTAACTAATTGCTTTCCTTTAACAAATCGAGTATTCACCAGCTAACCATCACACATCCGAAATCGAACACAAAGCTAGATTGATCTCACCACTGTTCAAAGAAGACATTGTTAGTTAATCACTGAACTTACGCTTACATCCGTCATTTAGGGAAATATATTCAACTCCGTCGTCGAGAACCTAAATAAATGTTACACTACCGCTCACAATTAGTCCGAACGTCCAGACGCTTATCCAAACGGACTAGGGATCATCATCCTAAGTAGATCAGGACCGGAGCAAAAACTTCAGCCACTAATGCATTCTCACCACACCTTTTTAAGACCCAGCATGAGGTAGACACTTCGGTTGGTCTGCAAGATTCCGGTCATACAATCCGAAGCAGTCAGACATTTAATCAATCGTTATCAGCTTGCGTAACGGAGCATCTCGTCCAAAATAACAGTTCATTCATACCCTACAATTTCCATAGACTCGTGCGGTTTGCATTCTTAATTTGCCCACATATAAAAACAGCTAACCAGTATCATATTATGTGGACCTATCACTTGTCCAGAACAATAGATGATCATGTGACTCTGATTTGACCAGTTAGAGATCTCAGTTCTTTTTTTATCGTCCCTCAAAATTGCACTGAACGGATTAAAAATTACCAAAGTATTTCATCATATTGAGCTTTCTACAGCTGAATACGACCTATTTCACAGTGTTAAAAGCTGTTCATTCCCAGTATATATGCCAACACTCGAGTCGTCTTGTCCAAAATATGTACGGTAAACTCCACGATGAGTTGCCTTCATATATCTGAAATGTAAGGCTGTTCTGCATGGAAGTAAAAGCTTTTCATGATCCGTCCTCTTTGTCTTATCAAGAGTTCTTACTGTTACCTAAGTTGACAACATAACCACGGTGCGCCGCTTCAACCTCGATATTTCCCCCCATGTCACTGGACTGCAGTTTGCTACGCTTTAAATCCTTATTTGTGTTGAGCTGTTGATGTTACGAAACCTCGAAAGGATAATTTAGTTTGACTAATCCTAAACAGCACTGTATGTAATGAGATTAAAGTGGAGTGTCGTCTTCATTAGATAAAAATCAGTCGCACGAGCTGTTGCAAGCGGAAATGCGGTCGATCGATGTCAGCTAATCAAGAACGGTGATAAGTTGCTACGTCGGATTTGTTTGTTTTTGGTGTTAATTAAAACAGTTTGTCTGAATGCATGTCGGATTTAAACAACTACATTGCTAGAGGCAATGCGGTTGGGCGTAACAGCAAACGGGTCAATCGAAATGCAACTTCCTTGATGCCCGATAGCTTCCCTAAACATCGCTGGACCTTTTTCTAACAAATTGAGATTGCTTAGTGCTGTTGAGGCCACTGTTGTTTTGATTTTCTTGGCTCACCAGCCTACTGGGTGACAATACACTGAATTGGTGTTATACATTCTCATGAGAACGTTTATCTGTTACTGGTCGCTGAACAGAGTACAAAGTTTAAACAAACGCATTAACTTAAACGTACGGACCACTGGAAACGAACAATTATGACAGCTATTCGCATTTGTCAGTCATTTCCAGTGCAGCTTCACTGCAGTTTGAAATGAAGCATGCGCTGCGTTAAACCACAAACTCATTCAAAGTCAGTTACCACGACGGACAGGGGACGCGCTGGGGTTCCTGTGGTTCCAGCCCATAAGCTTCATAGGTACTCCTCGTTTCTATCGTTTAGTACTGAGGAAACAACACGAAATATTAGCATATGTCACCAGTCATCTTGTTACCAATATGCTTAAAGATGCTACAACAAAATGCATCAGATACTTTAGGGGGGGCGGGTTATTCTTTAACTTTGAGGCCCCATATTTAAGCGTTTTTAGTTGTCCAGTGTGCTATTTTGGTGGGCCATATTCCATTCATCTGTCTTCAATTCCAACGTTATTTTTTGATTATCTCTCTTGTTGCTTCTAGTTCCTTCAAAAACGTTTTGTTACTACCGGTCAGCATTTAGTGCAGTGAGTACTGACGAGATGGGAGACAGGTATATAACTGAGTAATTACAGTATTTTCACAGCATACTCTGTTTCGTCCACGTTGACTGTCGTTCTTCATTTACCAACTGACTACAGGGTTGTGGGAACGACTGAGATATTATCAAGAAGGTTTGCAGCAATCACTGAGTAATGCTTAGCAGTTCTTAGACAAACTGAAATAGTCCAAACCTCGAGAAGTTGAATGAATACTGCGTTGGATACCGCATCTTGCTTCATATCACTCAACCTCACATTTATCACAGAAACATCGAAAAAAACAGTAACCGCAACCAAAGAATATACTGGGTATCATTTAGGTAGGTTTTTCCTCATAAAGATATTCCAACTTCGACAATTAACGAGAATGAACAACCGAAAGGAACTTCAATGGAATCACCAATGTCCACTGCCAATGCCGTTGTACAATGACCGCAGACAAACGCATCACAGAAAATTAACTCAAAACTACCGATATGATATGCTGACGGTACTCTGTAGGCTGACAGAATGCGTGCAAAAGATACCATAGCCAAAAAACTCATGTCTACACAAGTTAGGCAAACACCAACTCCTAAAAGCGTCCAGACGAATCGTTCAAATGCCGTCACAGCTAATACTATATAAATTTTATCTGACGTCATCAATCCACAATTTCTTTATACATCCCGTCAATCAATACTTTGTGAGTTTGTCACACAAAGTTAACCTTGGTCTGATGCCGGATTTTGAGTAGGGGCTTGCATATCCAAAAGTTCAAACACAAAACACTTTCCGACCACTTGTTGAAGAAGTGTAGTGTAGATTAAGAACAACATTAGGGTAGACAGATTGAACAGAGTGAATACCATCAAGCCGCCAAGAGGTGACACCTTTCCGAATATCTCATTTCATACTAATCCAAAAGAACACTTGTTAGACTTGAACTCTCAAGGAACTCCTAGGCAAACTGACAATGACTACGCCAGGAAAGTTTTGCAAGCTTAAGATTCAATAATAGGTTCGATAAACGAACGTGCTTGCGTAGAATTGATCAAATGCTCTCAACTGATGCGAAAGAAAGACGTAGGGAGAAGCAAACTCACGCATCACATAGCTTTGTTAGAGATCGTCGGATCAGGTGCCATCCCGTGATGTGCGCAGATGTTGATAGTTCGTTTTATCTATTGGAAAATTTTAAAAATTCCGGTAACCTGAAAGTTACGTTAGGTAAAATGACACAAATGATATTACCAGTTAATGTATCGAAAGTAACTTGTTTGAATTCACCTCACTGAATAAGGATTTTAACTGTGCCTTCACGGTTACATATATGTTTATGCGAATTAGACAGCAAGTACATGTAAGTCCATATATAGATATATGCATAAGAAAATGTATAAATATGCCTATAGATAGACGTGTGTGTACATGAAGTAGTCATACAATATTCACTATATATACACATATACAAGCACACACCTTTAAGCATAATTATGAGTACATCTATATACATGTAGGCATACTCATATCGGTATATATAGCGTAGATATATATTCACGTATATGTACAGGTGTATGTAGCCGCGTACGAGCTACATGGTTGCCAATATACATTTGTGCACATAACTATCTGTGTTCTTTTTCTGCAAATGAACACGGTTGTATATCGATATATATATATGCATATCAACATACATATATGTGTATATATCGATATACAAACACCTGCTAGATATCGACCTCATAGTTGGCGTTGGAGCAGATACGATCGACGTACACTCCAGAGAAATCTGTTGTATAAGTTGTAAGTTATCAGCAATCGCTCATGGATACTTGAGCTCTGTAAACAAGGAGAGTCAACAGCAAGGTTCTGTTTACAGCAGTTTCTACAAAGAAAAACAAACTCTTTTGTACACAGTCGCTGTGTTTGGTTTTGCTTGAGTAAGAAAAAGCGTAAATTGTGTGTTCATTCAGTTTTTATGATCATTTGGTGTAAATGGATGAAACATTGTAATTGATCTTAGCCCCCGCATTCTCACAGATTTCCCCACATCCTAAAAAATCACTAAACTCAAGTTCCGCTGCTGTCGAAGCTCGCCAATAGTGTACACTTGGTCATTGAATATAATTCGCTATCTGAACCCCGGCTACGCTCCCATAAGGCAACGGTGTTGACCGTTGCGCAAATGAAGTCACATGAGCCGTAATGAATTCATTATATGCAAACGCCAGAACACAGTCGCTTGTGTGTAATGATCAGATTACCGGATCTTCTGGAGATGTTCTGCTAACTCCAATCGATGATGCCACGACAAGGACTTCTGTACAAGCCAAAATCACGAAAGTCATTGGAAACGTTGATGGACATTTTGATTACTGGTAATTAGTAGGGGATTCACATTAACCTGAATTGATTTGTCTTAGTGGAATTAAGAAAGAATATAAATCGTGTTGTTTTGTGAATAACGTCGTATAGACATGCAGTTGTACGTTCCCAACAATATAGTTTCGGATGGAATGCCCAAAGGCGGCATGTGTTGAGTTATTCCACCATCCTAAAATCTACAGAATTTCATATTCAGACTCAGTTGCTCGCCCACCCCGCTGCGTGATACGGAATCCACAAAGTGGTTTGAACGGAGTTCCTGAATATGCAACACTTCGCTGAAAGACTCCAACGCCAAATTTGAACAGTGGACAGACAGGCATTTAGTAGATTTCATGTGATAAAATGGGATGGTTGAAGATTTGGACAGAAAAATGGAACTCCTGATTTATCGGAGTGGCTTCTTAGCTCAACCTCTACCGCGTACGTGAATTCTGTCTCTGTCACTGGTTTAGGTTCGGCGGAGGCCCACACATTTCACAATTGGGTCTGTTGAGTATTAACAAATCTGCCAAACGTTTTATCAACAAGATGATTGGAAGTGCTAGGCATGCTGACCGAGTCTGATTGATAGAACTCAGTTTTATCTATGATGGAGTCTCTAATTCATATGGAACAATGGGTAAGACATCATGGGACCCTCTCGGAGTAACTGGAAGTGCATCTTCCACCACAGCAATGTTCTAATACTTATAAACTCAGTCTCCGGAGTGAGTGCCCAAAAATGTTGCTTTGAAGTTGGTGCTACTCGTGTAGCCGTTAGTTACATGGTTTTTCACTCTTGATTGTTCGTTTGCACATTGTTCATCTCACCTGATTGCTGAATGGTTTACGCTCCATGCACATTTGTTCAGATGTCTAAACTTAACCACATGTTCGCGCGTAAAAATTACATAAAAATGACCACTCCCGAAGAAGATAATTTGATTTAGTTGAAATACTGAAAATCAATAGTTGCAAAATAACCCACAAACAACCAGCAGTTCGGTTTACTGATAACACTTCGTTCCTGACAAAGAGGCTTTTTCAGGCCATTTTGAATCAGTTACAAATTTCGCAATAATTAAAACAAACCAGAAGAAGCCAACTAAACGAAGGAATCAGTAGCAGGCCGTTTGTCAACGATACAGTAGCAGCGGTCAATACCTGACTCGAATTGCTAATTAGAATGCCTCGGATACACGTAAAAAGCTAGACAGAAATGAAATCGATACAGTCTGTGAGGTAGATCGATCACGGAGCGAATTATTTAAATGGATTGCGGATAAGAGATGTATTAAGATTTCTTTTTTAAAATTCAGGTATAACTTCGAATTGGTTCGATTTATCCAACACTGCCAGTCATCTGCCAGAAGTAACTATGGCGTCAGGAGTGAAACGTTACCAGTGAATCCAACTACCAGCTGCTCACAAGTCGTTTAGAATTGATTTGGTTTACACCGCCTCATTGTTCTATGCAAACACACTAAAGCAGTCAGTTGCCCTATTGACTAAGTTGTGTACGGAGTGTTACCTGGGTCACATTGTTTGAAGTTCGATTTTCACAACTTCGTTCAAAATTAGGAAGCGGTAACGTTTACCGGTGTTCGTCTTCTAACTGTTCTACTGGGGTTATTCCGTTTCTGTTTGTACCATGTGTTGCTGTGTGTGAGCGATTTTGTGATTTGCTTTTGTCCTATCAAGTGATTATAGGCATGTATTATTTAGGTTCAGTGAATAGCAACCATCCTTCATTGGTTCGTCTGTTTAATGTAGACCTAGTGACAAGCAAACATCAGGATTGAACGGACAGATTTAATGTTTGCGTTTAACGTTGTTGGTTGCCGAATTGTTTGTTCAGTATTGGACCATTCAGGAAGCAACTTGTCTTTGAGATTAGCCAGCAACAGACCGATTCCATTAGTAATGATGTACATTTATAAATTGCTTAATGCAACCAGTCCCAGATCTTCTCATTACTTACACGGGAGGTTTTAAATCAAGCACGATCCCTGAATTCATTTGAAATCCCTGATTCACGGTATTAGATTACCCTGTATGGATGCTATGGAAAACCACGAGCCCTTTTATTCCATCTGCTAATCATACACCCAAAACAGACTTGTTCAACTACCCCATGTTTTAACGACATTTCGCATAGTAAAATGTCGACAGGAAGTGTTTTTCCACGACAAAGGAAGAAATGCTGTTCATAACTCACGTGCCAAATATTGTGTGAATAACTTTCAGAGGGATAGAATGGTAGGAAAACCGTTTCGGAAAAAATGCAACAGTTAGTCCATGTTTCACAAATATACTGAAGTTTAGTTCGACGTGATTATTCCATTTCGTTTCAAGACTTTCAGAGGTTTTTCGAACACGGTTTCTACGAGGTTTGTACTATCTTGCAATTGGGATTTATCTACGTTGGCTAAAGTTGTAACCCCTAATTCAACCGTCCGCCTGCACTCTTCGGCGTCCTCACATACATGCTATGCTATTGGGTCCCACAGATTTTTATGGGCAGGCCATTTCGAGAGAACAACCTCTCAAAATGGTAGTCACGTCTTAGTGGTGCCTCATGTATAGACTAGGGAGTTGTCAAACGGGAACACGAAAATCCACTGTCATTTTGAATAAATGAGAAGTGACAGAATGTGTTCGAGTATGTGACCATAATGGTCGGCTCCACTTTTTATAACCTGATAGGTCCACTTTGCACAACAACAATAATAAATTTCCTTTTTAGGAAAAACAAACGTCTAGTGAGTCCACCGACATATACCTCCCTACTCCGAAGAACATGTCGATAAGACTTTTTGCATCGAGTTCATCTACATGAAATATTTTACCATCAATGAAACGAATAGAATGCCACGAAATATTCCAGACTGTTTTCCCATAAGCTGAACATTACTCATAATCGATCGCAGCTGTTGCATTCCAATAATTGCCCAAGTCATTCCTTTGAGATGTTCACCTTCTGTTGCATATTCTTTATGAAGATGTTAGATTCACTTGTCGATCTTAGCTCCAAAGCAATTTTTTGTGACATGTGTTGATAAAACTGTTCGCCGATTCTTTCAGTTCACCTGTGACCCCATCAGTCGATATTCTACTACATCTCTAAAAATCTGGAGCCTTCCGGAAATTCCGTATACGCCTACCTATAGCCTTTTATCCGAATCAATCACTTCGGTTCTTCTTGGCCCCATAAAGCCACATTCACATGTCCGATAATACTCAGAGGGACTGTGTAGCAAATATAAAGTCCATCAAGTGATTGCGTAAATACTGTTCTTGGAGCAAGTGATATTCACATGGCTAACATATTATCCTGAACGCATTATGGGGCTTTTGTGTTTTACTGATCGTTGACGAATAAAATGATTAGGAAAAACAGAATACAGTTCTCAAATAGCTCCTGTATGTTTGTTATGAGAACGAGCGCTAGCAATCTTTTAGAAGGAACAATATTTCCGTTGACCATACGGTTTTCTTGTATGAGGTAAAAAAGGCCGGTGTTTTGAGATAACACATCTCCTACCCTATTCAATAAAAGACTGATAAAACTGATGGGAAACTTTTACAGAAAATGGTAACCAGTAACTAGTCTTTTGGATATGGTAAGTTAGAAGTGAACCGAGTACAAAACTCTGATCTCTAGCTGGAATCGAATCAATGATGGGAGTTGAGTGCCAAGACCTTGTAGATACTCTACCAGCTAAACTGGAAAACCAAGCTGAGTGCTCAAAAGTTTTGTATTTTGTTCTTGTCGAGTTTGGTCGAAAACCCAGATTTTTCAAAGTTCTATCTTTTCTAGAGTAGTAACGATCAGAATTTGACTGCAAAACAATTTCAAGATTGCTATCAACAGTGTTCGGTTGTTAATGCCCGATCCATAATTACAAACAGTCAGATAAATGGTTTTATCGTAATCAGTGGAATCTTTGGTACCCAACAAGTCTTTCTTGATCAATGCATCAGACTTTTGTATTCGTTGATTGGAGCAGCATACATTATGTTATCGCAATAACCGAAGTTTTGTTCGTGTGAAAAGATGCTAATTTGTCCAAGTTCATCATGCGCACGTGTTTTATGTCACTTGCATGCTCTCATTACTGAACAAAATACCGTGTTTCATTTCATGACGCTTTTGTTGCTCGAAATTTCGATTGAAAATGTAACAGACAGACTACTCGTGGAAACTTTCGACAACTTGTTGACTTCTCGAAGTTATTTGCAGTTTGCAAATACATATGACAAGATGTTTACTTGCCGATATGAAACTAAAATACTCCAGTAGATTTTATACGTCATTCCAGTCCATCAGTTATAGATCAACTTACACACAGATCGGAAGTTGAATTTTCATTCCTAATCGTACGGAGATAATGTAATGACGCTCAACTGGCTATGAACAAGACGAATATTTTGGATCTAAACTTTTAGTCAAAATCATTTATGAATACTAGCACCACGCTTCTTTGATCTTTATAAAGATACACGGTGACGCTTCTGTTTACTCAAATCTGTAACACCGTGATCAAGAGAACATGCACTCAGGTGGAAATCTCCGACTCTGATGGTCGGGAACAGTGTTGTTCGTAGCTCGGGTTGACGGTTTTGGTAGTGAGATGTTCACCGAACTTGGCATTTAGGTTGCGAATGTTTCATCACCAAGCGAGGTGACATCATCACGCACTGATGATGTCACCTCGCTTGGTGATGAAATGTTCGCAACCTAAATGCGAAGCTCGGCGAACATATCAATACCAAAATCTCCGAATGTCCTAAACCTATTAACAGGTAAACGCAGAAGTATACAGAACTCGCACGAACAGAATACAGAAAGTTATTTAACTGGTTTTGCGACGCTGTTCACTTAATTCTTGTGAGTGCTGCTCACAGTTGTAGCCGTCTTTATTATAAGGAGGAAGCGATTTCCTATTGTTGCAAATAGTTGGTCTACATGCACAGACGCCTGGAGGTTGTTCACTCATCACTGGGCTCTTTTGAAGTACTGCCATCAAACAGGAACACTTTTATCCCGTTTCCATTATTGTCACTTCTGATGCCCGTGGATAATACTTGGGCTGCTTTGTGACCCTTGGGTGAGAAGGAGCGGCTGTCCTGTAAACGGCAACCTGTAAAGTTAATGCAGACTTCCTTTGGCAGTCGGAACTCAATTGGTGAGCACTGTTTCCTTTGGTCAGGAACTGCCAGGAAGTATTCCTGAACCTCCAGTAGACAGCTTCATTAAGTCAAAAAGCACATGTTTCCTAACTCACACGGTTCTGTAGTAATGGTCGTTGAGTTCACATGGATTAGTAAGTGGTTACTCGTGCTTTCATCTCAATAGTAGGTGAACCAGTAGCTAGACATATACTCTTTGATAGTAGACAATATTTTCTTGCTTTGCATGACAGTTGAAAACAGCTTAACGACGGATACCGCACGACTTGATTTTTATGCAGCAGTTGTATACATGATGACGTGGACGTTTTTGTTCACAAACCGCCGCTGTTCATCTACCTAAGGTCACTCTCAAAGTTATTTATCACCTCAACTCTTGCGGGTAGCAAACAAGGTATTGACCAACTACCGTCCTACTGAGCACCGATAAGTGAACGATAATTTCAGATAGGTATAATTTTCATTGTATTCACATTGTCATGTTTGTCACACTCAGAGTGACTTCGTTAAAGTACACTTGGGAGACAAATTCAGTGTTTGAGGTGGATTCGCTGTTCAAACTTCTTAAGCAGTACACAGCTCTTTTCTGTCAGAGACTGGACTGTGTTCATATGCTTACGAAGCAGGCGCACTCGGAAACCTATTCAACTGGTATCACTGAAAACTCACTAGATCCAACTGTTTTGCGAGAAATTTTTATCAACCATCTTTAGGTTTTCAGACTGTTTACCATGTATACAAATCAGGCGGTGTGAACAACTTCAACAGAATCTACTGTGGTTCCGTTATCTGATTTCTCCAAACCGAACGTTGATAAATTTAAATCTGACTGTGGAAATTTCACCTGATTACATCTTTATAAAATAAACACTGAGTAAATCGCATACCCCCATGCTGTTAAAACGAATTTCTGACACTGAATACCATTCAAAAACGAGTTATTATGTTGTGATAACCCACAAGAAATGTGGTGATATATTGGCCGGAATGGACAACGAGCTTTCTTCTATGTCACGCCGAATACCCTGGACAAATTCATCAATTACAGATAAATACATTATAACTTGGCCCCGTTTTCGGACACTTTTTGGTTGGACGACATTATCAGCAGATTCGCCGATTACGGTTGATTACCTGACTCTTGCTGTTTGATTCTCGATTTAGCAGTGCCAATTCCGGTAGTGCCTCGTTCTAGTTAAATCCATAATTTTCCAGAAAGATTTCTAATGTTCTATAAGGGAGTTTGTCTTTGAACGATTAACAACAACCAGTACTCAGATGGTAGAAGGTCTGATTAGAAACTAGGTTGTAATGCGTACAGTACACCCCAACGGCATATCAATCATACGCAACACATTGGAAACGGGTTTTAGTAAGAACAATCGGTGAACTGTTTAAAGAATATTTGTTTGTTAATGGATTCCTTCGGTCAGCCCTTCAAAACTCCATGTCTAATGAATGGCGAAAAGTATCGGGAGAACGCCGCTTCTCAATATAACTTTGGATGCTGGAAATTCTGTCTACAACTTCAGTTGGATAACTGAATTTAGACAGAGAGAATACCTAAACAAGATAAATTCAAGCAAAATATTATTGCTGTTGTACTGTACTAAGTTTCAAGTTCTCTATACCAATACCTATCTGGGGATGCAAATACTTTCCATAATCATGTTTTTAAATACCACGTACATGAGTGTGTCGGATGGAGTCATCAAATATGAGTTTTGTTTTCATGTGTTACGTGCAATGCCGTGTTTATCCGATTATCCTGAGTAGTGCCACAATAACCTCTAAAAATTCACAATTTCTTTAGTAGATGAGAGTGGCAAGTTTCTTAGAATGCGTCGAGCGGTGGTTATTATCACGGATGACCGCTGTGGACGGGACAGTTGTGGTAGATTTGGAGTCAACGTCAACTTTTAAATACTTAAACTCAACAGTTGATTACGCTTCTCGCACTTATATCTACTCCCAACCAACTGCTTATAAAACGAAGCGATAGACTTGGGTTTCGCTGTTGTCATGGCTCTTGTTAGAGGATCCGGTAGCTTGGTCATTACTCACAGTGGAAAGTGATTTGACGCGTAGGTACGATAATCCGACTATGCCTTATTCATAGTCATTAAAGAGGTTGCCTTGTGAAATTGTGACCGGCCGTCATAAGGAAATGTAAGTTTGGTGAGCTCTAACAAGAGTTTTTGTTTTCTCAGCAGGTCATCCAAAAAAGCCACTTAAATACAGAAGGTGTAAACAAGTGAACAAGAAACACTAACTGCTTTCCATGGTGTCTTCTTGTAGTCGGAATATTACCGCATTTCTACATCGATCATTAAATAAAAATTGAAACCTGTCTTTAATCACATTATGTCTTGTTTTTCTGTCATTCGGCAACTAGCTCGATTTTCGCGCAACCCGAAACTACATGAACCAACTATTCTTCAGCTGACGAATGTATGTGCGTGCTAGGTCTGAACATTTTGCATTTGCACGTACATGCTCGGACAATTAGAAAACAAAACTCGATTTTGATCTGCTATTTTTGGGTGATATTGTTAAAAACTATGTAGGTTCGACCAACCCTGAACGGTTCTCGATCAAGAGCTTCACATACTCTTCTCTATCGTGCCCTTAGAAAAAACCTCTATCGTGAAACATATTCAAGCTTGAAAGCGTTTTCTAACTGCAAAAATTTTCGGTGACTCTTATTTTGGTGGCCCGTGCACCCGCATGGAAACCCGTAAGGTCTTGGTAACTTGTGAACTATGACCATATGGATGACTAGAAATGTACTTCGAACTTCCATTGATATACTGAACAATACTCAGTGCATCCGGCACTCCATCGACAACCACCGTGGTTAGCGTCTTTTTATATATCGGATGATGAATTTGATATCGAAACGGGCTAACACATTACTGTGGCGATTATCCTGCAAGATAACAAGGGTCAGATAAAAGTGATCACATACCAGCTTTTGTAAGCATCCTGCCATCCAAAGTAAGAACTGTTCCAAGAAATTTGACAGCAAACTGATGTTCACTGAAGAAATCTTACTATGCTGTCCATGGTGCCTGGTTCAAGTGAGCATCAAAAAGCCGTTGTTGAAGGAAGTCACAAGCTACACTGTTTGGTTTTTATCCAACGAATATCGGGGATGAACATAAAGTGTGAACGGTCGTAGGGTACTACTAGCGTGTCGTCGGCTTAAAAGCACGGTAAGCAGATTCAACCTGTCCCACTGTTCATCCCCAACTGACTGCTGATGACTGTAAGCCGACGGACACTTTCCACAGAAGTTTCTCATAACTAAGTTGTTCCGACTTGTGTTCAATCTTTCTGAAATCGGACTGATTTGAACAAGCTTTGCTACCGTCTTTACTTTGGAAGATTATGTTGTGACTTCTCATTGCTATGCAAAAGTATCAGCCTTTAAATTAACGAAGGAGACTTACGGTGTGCTCTTTAAAATAAGTGAGCTGCTTTCTTTAATGAAGTATCGGTCAGAATGAAAGTGATTCTTTCTAAATATCCCGTGGATTGTTACTCGTGCATGGCGTAAAGAAGGCTGCGTTATAACTGGGAACGTGTGTCGGACAGCCTGAAAGCAGTGAGGTCAGTTTGTCTGTCAACACAAACTCGAATTAATGAATATGGCCCTCGTCTCTACCACCGTCACCGAACGACGGAACTTGGTGGCTGGTGTACTTCGGATTGAGGTCCGTCTTTTAATCCGACACAACTTTCTGATAGTTAGATGAACTATTCATTGGTTAGGGCAATTTAATTGCTTCAATAAACACGTGGCTAAGCTTACATCCCAAATGAATGGCAGATGACAGACCGTATCTTGAGCTGTTAACCGTGGTGAACGAAGTGACAGATGTCTCCACTTTAATATGATAGTTTCTGAATAAGATTCGTGTGGCGGGATTTGATATGCACGAGCCTGTGTGAACTCGGGGCTCAATACTCGTTAATCTATGTAGGTGGATTGTAGAATCTTGTAACTCGCATACCATTTTGAATGAGTATTCATGAGTGAAAAATTTTTCCTGTAGGCGAACTCTGTTTTTTTAATTAAATTCAAGCGGATTGGCTAATTCGTTGTCTGGAAATGCTATGTGAAGCCAGTGTTTTATTTCGCTTCAGGACCAAGTTAACAGGAACACCACCTAGAAGAAGACGGTATCTTATGAAATGCCATTCAGTTCCTAGAACACCGAAAAGTATGTGGAGCCAGGCATGTTACTTCATGGTTGAATTTATACTAAAACCATGTTATTTGAGTCAGTAATCCCATATGCTTTAATTCCAAACCGAAATCTAGAAGAATTTCTGGGTGTTTGCATTTACGAGGCTTCATACCTATAAAGCATCGCACACCTGTTCCAGAAATCAATTGGTGAGTGTTGGTTTGTTGTGTTTCACAAAAATATCGTTGCTGAGTCAGTCTTGCTTTGTGTTCTTCAGTCGACAGTAGGTGATATTTAGGCTTGGTCGTAGAAAACGTGCGAATACTGCCTACAAATTTGGTTATACCCTCAGGTGATCCGTCCCAAGGGCTTTGCATAATCGAGGTTGATTTGGTCCAGTCCACTTGTTCTGGTGTTTCAAACAGCGGGGGACTGAACTCATTCTAAACCTCAGAAAGTGCTTCGGGTATGATTTTGAGGGATCTATCTTTTCAATGGGAGTATACACTATGGAATTAATACCTTAAGTCGTATAAGCCTCTTGTGAACAAACATGTTTCTTTTTTGGATTTACACCTTGTAAGCAAACACTCTATAAAGTTTCGGACTAGAATGAGTTGAGTCATACACGCTTGGAGAGATATATAGCATATAATATAGAACGGCAGGAAATGGAGTAAACAAAATATCTGCAGGAAATCCCAGTTAAAGTGAGTCATCTTTGCTCACTAAACCCGAAGAGACGACAGGATCCCGTGGAGAAGCGTTTGTAACTAGAATGGGATAGACTGAGAATGGAAACACTGGACGCAAAACTGTACATCCATTATTCCAGTAAAATTATCACTTGTGGGGACAAACTCCTTCGACGTATCATTCAAGAAATCAGAACAAAATGTCTCGTGTGACATTTGTTTGCTGATAACAACCTACCAATTCATATACTGGGTCAAAGTGACGAACTATGGGATTGTGACCAATATGACAATTTCAGCAAACCGTTTTTTGTGAAACGGTTACTTATTCCAAATTGCTAAAACACTGGTTACTATGTCCTCAATTGCCATACCTAGTGGTTAAATCGTAGCAACAATCAGCCTGTTCCTAACAACAGCGCTTGTAAGAAATTTAGTTGTTAACCGGTTAATAATCAAAATAGTGGGCGATCAGATTGAGAATCTGATAAAATTTTAAAATAAACAGAAAATGTTGGATTCAATTCGGCTAGATGGTTGGTATAAATAGCGATTACCTTTCTAAAACTGCCTACGCACATACCATGGTTCCCAAATTAGTATCCGACCAGTCATGTCTTGTTTGTCATGCAAATGATAAACAATAGCCAGTTGACATTGGTCACATCCCGCTATACATAAAGCGTGGCCAGAAACATCGACGGGAAAACTATTTTGGGAAATAAACACGAGGGGGATGCATTTGAGCCGAATGAATTTGCCGCTCCACAGTCTGCTGCCAATTAATGTGCATTTGATGCGTAATGCCAATGTATCTGACTTTTATGGTCGTCTGAAGCAGGAATGCCACCGGAATCTTGAATAAGACCGTACATCATCCAGTCAAGATAAGGTACACTGGACACATCTTGAGTGCATTGAAATCCCGATTTCAACGTGTTAAAATCTTCATTAAATGAATAACGATCTATTCACCGAGCTTGGATTAGATAAATCAACACGGACTTTGCATAGAATAATGATATTTACCAATCATAAAAAGCATACGGTTATTCAACCCGGTGATGACTTCGTGGAGAAGAGGATTGCGTTTGCGTAGAGGTCAACTGCATACAAAGACATTTTACACACTATAGAAACGTGTTCAAGCGGACCCAGACTGAGAAACGTGAAATTGATTCGGATGAAAATTTGGATCGCAATAGAAATTTCCATCCGGACGAAGTTATTTATTGCTGATAAACTCTGGCAGCAGCACACCTTGAGTCTAGTTTTTCTCTACAAAGTGGATCAGTTGAAAGGTTTGTCTGGACACGATTGTTACGATCAAGTGTAGGTGTTGCTTGATTTGCAACACTCCAAATCCCAATGACTATAACATTACACCAAAAATCTACGGTATGTCTACGGAAAATATCATTGAAGAGTGATAGACGACTTGATAGATTACTGAGTTATACAAGAGGTTTTCGGCAAAAGTTTACAGGGTGTTCTCATCAACGCCTCATACATTCATATATCGAAGAATATATACTGATCAACTCAATGATGAATAGTAAGGGGCTGACAGACAGTGTCAAGTAATTAACCCGCTATTGCCATGTTTGGCAGTCATCGATTGAACAGACCTTAGTCGATGTGCTATGCTGAAGAAGCAACACTTGCTATGTCTATTATCATAAACGAAAAAAGCTGATTTTTGGTCTAACACACTGAGTAAATGAATGAACGTTTTCTGATCACATTCCTCTAAAATATCTAACAGGATTTTAACCGTTTCTGTTGCTTTATGGTGTTGTTGTCGGATCTGCACAGCAGATGGCGTGAAACAACCGCAAGGGTTCAAAAAGACGGTGTTTGCCGTTGAAGATCATACAATGAACGACTGTTACTTCTTAGCCACAGACTAACATTGGTTGATCCACGAGCAGTCGGTTACCAGTAGATGCCACAGTATTTGGTCAATTTTATAACACTGACTTTAAACGGTGTAAATGCGATTGAAAAAATGACGTAATTTTTTTACCAGTGAGAACAAGTGACTCAGTAGAAGTGCATACTGTATTGTCGCATTTACAAAAGTTCGGGTCATTTTAAAGTGGGTGGACAAGTGAGCCATAGGTCGTTGAGACAACGACCGGTCAGGACGCATCTCGAGCCTTGGCACGAGTGTTGGGCACACAGGCCGCATTGACGCGTATACAACAGTACCCAATATTCATTTCGCTCCCAGAGACGTAGCCACTGACAAAATTGACAGCTTCTAGCAGCGGTACTTTTGTGGATAAAGACACTACTTCCAATGAGCATGATTTTCGTGAAGTCATGTTACTGCTCTGTATACAACCAACAAATTTAAACGCATCACGTAGACTGAACGGGGCAGTCATCTTTCAGACGGGTTCCAGTAATTCCACTAGCCATTTCACCGTTGAGTGGTCAGGGGAATTAATCATATCAAGTAGTGGACTAACCGGTACACCAGATTCATGGATTTTTGGTAGACGAGAGAGACGGGGTGTAGTAGAACTCTGTGGTCGTAGCTGCTCACAATTCGCATGGGCTGTCAGCTTGTCGTCCTTCAATAACTTAGGACACCTAGTGATCTGATGTTCAGCATACTCGGTTTTGTCTCTTTCGCTGACAACACTACGGAACTTGGTCTGGTCTGTAAGAACATCCTTCACTTCCTCAGTGTAATCGCTTCTATTCAGGATGAGAATTCCAGCTTCTTTTTCAATATACAGCAGATGTTTAAAGGTGGGCTGTATTGGCAGACAGATAACGTGGAAATGGGATTCCTGCCCGGACCCATCCTAGTAAACTTATTCATGGGAAAGCTTGAGGGCACCGCGCTTCAATATACCATCAGCCATTTCAGTCAATACCACCGATACGTAGACGATATATCTACGGTAGCAAACTCGGATACTAATATGTACACAGTACTCGACACATTCGATCGCGCTCACCAGTCAGTTAAGTTTACACTTGAGAAGGAGACTGAAAATGAGATATCTTTTCCAGATACTCGTTTAGACCGAAGAATAGACAAAACTGTTCAACGTATGGTTCATCGCAAGAGTACATGGACAGGTCAATACAGAAACTTTCACAGTTTTGCATCCCTAAAACGAAACAAGAATCTGGTGTGTCGCATGACTGATACAGCATACAAAATTTGTTCTGCGGGTAGGCCAGAAAATGAACTGGGATTCATAAAGAACGTACTTTATGATAACGGCTACCCGAAACGCATTGTCGTCAGAAACATGATCAGACTATCACATAAACCTGAAGTGCATGAGGTAAGAAAGAAACCTGCATTTATTCGAGTGCCGTTCAAAGGTGACAATGCCGCAGAATGGTTGACAAATAGGCTCAACCAGACAATCAGAAAGACCTATGCTACTGCTGAACTCCGTATTCAATTCTCCACATCCCCCTCCTCAGGTTTTATAACAAAGACCTCATCTACGTGTATCCATTTATTCACTTGTTCCTATGGAGCGGGTTATATTGGTCGAAGGTCAAGTCAGCTTTCGAAACGAATCCGAGAACACCATCCACGGTGGCTGGGAAACGGTGAATCACGATCGGTCAACAGTGCTATTCTCGCTTATCTGGTTGGAAGTGGGCACCAGGTGAAAACTGCTGAAGCCTTCAAAGTGGTGTATCGCGTGCCAGACAATCCATCAAAAGCTTTCTGAATTAGAACACTGTACTGCAGAGGCTATCGGAATCAGACCGATTGACGCGAAATTATGTCACCAAAAATTGTTTGTTCAGATTTCGCACCTGCCATGGCTACAAATCCATCGGATCGATGGCCGACCGGCACGGCCAAATCAATGGACAAACGTGACGTAACCGACCAATCAAACCATCGCTAGTTGACTGACCAGTGACCTGGTTTCTCTGTGATAAGTCTGAACGATAACTCGATCTAACTCTCGTTATCTTAATGAGCATGTTTGAATCGTTATGATGTTACTGGAAGCAGCGGTTTGATTGGTCATGGTGTGGATGACAGGTCATGGCAAGTTGGAAGTTTACATTCGGGCTGGAAGTGTGTGCGGTTGGCGACCGGATATTTACGGGTTTTTTGAATGATTTATCTATAAACTCTATTTACATAATAACAAACTGTAAACGACAAGTAATTTGAATTTGATAAGTGTTTGTATATGCAAATTTTTCAAATATCTCGACGTGTGAAGGTGCTATGTGTTGGTCGGCTAAATAATGCTATCTTTATCCACACGTTTCAATGTGAATGTAGCTGGTTCTAAAGATCCAATGACAGGAGTTGACATACTGAGATTTTGGGGAAGTTCGATTAATAGCCCTGGCTACGTTTTTGCACTTGACTGCTAATCATCCTCCTCCTCATCATCATCGTCATCATCATCATCATCATCATCATCGTCATCATAATCATCATCATTAACGACGATAATACATCAGTGGTTTTCCCCCGAAGCTTCTTAGGAATGTTTGTGTGATTTCGGACTTTTATCTGAAAACCTTGACACTTATATCTTCTCAAAGTGATAACTTTCGTTAAATTACACGACATTTGAGAACATATCTATGGCTCACATAGACAATGTA
This sequence comes from Paragonimus westermani, assembly GCA_008508345.1. Taxonomy (NCBI): domain Eukaryota; kingdom Metazoa; phylum Platyhelminthes; class Trematoda; order Plagiorchiida; family Troglotrematidae; genus Paragonimus; species Paragonimus westermani. The sequence continues at coordinate 104,969 of QNGE01001995.1, read as the reverse complement.
TACTCACAGGCTCCTAATTTGCTCTATAGCGATAAACTGAGACTTAATTTCAAGGTAAACACATGTGGTCATATCTTCTGGGCGATGTTCAACTCTACATTATACAGCGTCAACTGCAAACTTGACTGTACCCAGAACATACAGTCTTATATCGTAAGTAAAACCTAACTGACATAATACTCAAGACTTGTGGTAGGGGCAGTTGGTCCATACCTTCGGTTTGGACAGTAATGGATATGCGAAACTTGGGCTGCATAACGAGATGACTGGATACAACTTACTCATCCACACATGTGTAAGACCAAATGTGTTTCAGCTGTGCTTATGATAACTATCGTCTGGTACAAGCCAAGTCTTACTTCACTTGCTTCCGTCCAAATTTCGGAGATTATCACGTGCGAATGTCTCTCGAGTTCACGAAAAATAGTCAGGCATGTGGGTGGTAAGTATGTTCACTGCACTTCCAAACAAGGGGCCTGTGCATCAAATTATCATTAACGATGAGCTTATGTTTGCATATGTGTCGCCGTGCACACCACTGTTTCATCAGAACAAAAAGGTTTTTAACAAAGTTGAAACCTACATTGAAAATGTTTTTCGGACGGCACAGACATTGTACTGAACGCGTTCGAAGAAGCCAATTAAATGTCACTGCTACACCCTGCTTACTCTTTAATACTCCCGCGTACGAATGTGTGAAGTAGGTGAAGTGCAATCTGTCGCGCACTGAGCCACCCAAATGAGAGAAAATCAGAACAACAATCTGAGCGGCACTTAGCAGTCTCAGTTTATTGGGAAAACAGCAGCTTTTTATAGGGGAACAACAGTATTTACGACTGCTATTAAGCGGCAGGTGTCCTCACATTGTGATTGGCCAGTTTGTTGCTATGTTGTTCTACGACCTTTTATTCACCAGCTAGGTTGTTTGAAACAGATACGCATTTAGCAGCAGCTAATCGCTGTCTCCGATTGGTTCGTGCCAGTTTGACCACAATTCCGTTTGCAGCAGCTTGTGTACGAACAATGATTGGCTGAACCTTCTCCAGTCAGGAAGCCGCCACAGTTCCAACTCACTACACACTTAACTTATCATCATCGGCAGCATCATTGTCATCAGAGACAGCAATGTATCACTGGTTCGTGCTGACTTTTAATTATCATGCAACCATGTAAAAAGGGAAGGCACGGGAGGAGACCTGACTACAAAAAAACAACTGTACCTACTCAAACATTCAACATCAAGATTCCTCCACCTTGTACACAGAAATCCGAGATAAACGTAAGACAGTGAGACAACTTTCTTTCTGCTTTCGCTGCTCTGCACCTGTAAGTGAACTTACTTTGAAGACAACTCAGTCAAACAACCACAACATCCATGCTGCTGGTAAGCCACACATTAGCCACCATTTTATCTACAGTCTCAAGCCACCGATGTTACTGGTGTTGAGAACTTGCCAACCTCTAAAATGATAGCCACTTAAAAATTGCACGTTCTTTAAAAAAGTGTGCCGCATGAAAATAAAATTGACGCGACTTAGACCGCTGCAGATATGTCTAGTGAATAAATATCCTTGACTTTTCATTTCGTTGCACACCCTTTCCCGACTGGTATCGATCTCCTAGCCCGAAGAGTTTCTGATAAAATGATTCGGGTTACCAATTCTCACCTGGCCAACAAAATATACTTCACACTCCAGTTGCCCTTGCACAGGGCACGCGTATAGACCTCGTTCTGTGGTCATTTAACAATAGCCAGTGTCCGTACACAAACACAGCCTGGTAATCACGCGCCTGTTCGGGTGAATTCCTGTACGTAAGCACTTAATTCACGAACACGTGAATCAAAGCGATGTGGCCAATCGAGCAACATTTACAACACGGAACACATGTCGGCACATCACATGTCAGCACTTCATCCGTGCTCAAACCTGCTGTTGGAATTATTCCCACTTTTTGCTCTTTCATACTGCATGGATGTATGACCTTGCTCTGCATCAGGGTAAAGGTGAGCATAAGTAATCCAGTTTCTTATTACCGGTGCGTATCCTAAGGTTTGTTTTCAGGCCCCAATTCTTGGCACAGTTTTATACGGTGTTTTGCTATATACTCCGATATTAGCGAAGGAGTGGTGCACATTCACTGCTGTCCGTAGCTTGCTTTTCATCATCAAACACAAATGACTGTCATAAGGTAAGAGATAACTGCTACAGGGTAATGGTTGTTGAGAAAGGTCATGTTCCACATTTTGAACACTACATCGCTGGAGCAGTTCTGTTTTGGCAAAGATGAACAAAGGTTATCACAAGTAACCGTGATGAGATACTCATTACCGAAGAAAGAACAACACGGTATGTGAAGAATCCTTCAGTGCTCCATTTGTTCTGGTGATTCACCTTCAGAAGGTCGTTGTACTTGTAACCAATTTCACAGAAATGGACGTGGACAAAGACGCTCATGAAATCCGGTGGAGCTTTCAGGTACCATCGGCTTGTTAGTATGCGACAGGCTGTAGATAGGCGCTTATGAGCGTCTTTTTGTCAAATGCTACCAACGGTCACGGGCTTGGTTACTAGGATGCCATCTATTGTTGACTGAGGACATCCAGAAGCTGTATCGCACTGTTTGTTTCTGCTCAAAAACAATAGCCGGTAATATTTGTATTTCCAACCTGGGAGCCAATGTAAGATTGGTTGGTGCAGTGCACAATGTGATTAAATTTTTGATGGTTATTTGAAACCTGCTTCCCATCATTGTTAGCAAATGTAGTCATTAATGATCGAAACAAAAAACTAGAAAACAACAGGTTCAGGCGGACAAATTGAACTTTTTTGAAAACTGCTACCTGTTTCAAGACTATAATTTCTCAGCGGGTAAGCAGCAAAACGGAGTTTCACGTCATTCGAATCGACTCAAACATATCCAGCAAGTGATAATTAGATTGCACAGAAATCGACAGATCTGGAGAGCAAACGCACGTTGCAAAGCGGTTGACGAGTGCAGCCTATCTCTTATGATAAGATTTAAGCGAAATCAACCACCTTTTAAGAGGTGTAATACGTGACAAACAACATTAAGTATGACCTTTTCTCAGCGGACACAACAGGTCAGCTAATCTTGCTGCCGTTATTCACGGTTCACGAAATAACTGCAAGTTTAGGTTAGCGGATGGACGAGTTATCATCAAACTGTTCTCAATGTTATTAAAAGGCGATGGCAAAAAGCTCAGCTGTGCCAGATACTTTCTGTGCGATTTGCACGTAAAACGTCCACTCAAGATGTACACTCTGATGAGAAAAAAATGAATCGTCTAAGAAGATGTTTAGCAGTCTATTGGGTCGATATGCGTACACAAAACAAAGGCACAATGTTCGGTAGGTCACATTCGGCTTGCCAACGCTAGTATTGAGGACCGCTTGTAATTCATCAACATAATGGTAACAACATTCATGACTATGGGAGAATAAACACAATTACGAATAACCAAAGTCCTTGCCGACTGACTTCATTCACCAGCCAAATGTTTTTCTCTCCGGTTTGTGAAGCAACTGATTTGTGCGCGCTGTAACTCAATGAGAAATCGTCTAGCGATCAATTCCACCGTATGCGTTACCGGCCAAACAATTCTGCCTCAACACGAGTAGAAAAAACGCAAATTCTACTGGTTACCGCGAACGATGTTTTTAGAACTCCATCTGGTTTGCGCGTGTGGACAAAATCTATTTGACGGGATCTCTAGAGTTTTCCAAACTGGTGAGACTTTCATTCACATCGTTACCGTTTACAACCAAGAGGCATGGTCGGTACATAACACTAGGGTGTCAGAAAGCTGTTGTATAGTCTACATTACATAATTGTCCATCCCGTAACATAGAAAGCTGTGTAAAAATCAGTATTCCATTTTAACTATGAATCGTATGGATATACACAGCAAAAATACCTCCAGTCACGTCGGCTCGATAGTTAGTCAGTTGCCCCAATAGGTGGTAAAACAATTTTCTCTAAAACGTCTAAAGTACAATTTACGCAACTGAGTTGTTAATAATCAGATTACATGAACTATTCTGTTAACTTCGGTCTCTAGTTCATAAGTAGACGTTTACAGTGGAGTGCAAACTATAAGTCTCAATCCCTGCTGGATAGTGGTGTCGTGCTGAATATCACTGACACCTGATCACAGCCTTCACACTCACATAAGCTGTGCGACTAAACCACTCTGAGCAGATTCAGTAAACCAACCCAAACAAACTTAATCGAAAAGCTTAACGACTCAACATAAGCATATGCATCTAGTCCCTTTCGGGTACCACTTGGGGAGCTACCGATCGAGGATAATGGCACCTTGATTCTTGGGACGAACATAACACTGATTGAGATGCCTTGGTCAGACTGACTCCATGGGATGAATACAAATAGAGACCAATATGGTTTGACATGTTTTCGGTTGAACATTCTCGTTTACCTGGCTCTGTTAATCCCAAATTTTTATATCTGAATCCGCAGTCATTCTCGCTTATGAATGATGATGTGGTCGAAAATTCTTCAAACCTATATAACTAATGGTGTTCTCATCTAAAATAACGTATACTACGAATATTACCGCGAATAAAAATAGTTAATTAATTAAATAATTGCACTGCCTGCGATGATGCCGTTTTTATTAATCAGTATACTTGAATGGAGTAGAAACTATATGGGTTGAACCACATTCTTTCACCGTGAGATCGGGGAAATGTAAATTCGGAATTCTTCAAAATTTTTAAACTAGCTGCCATCTAATTCGGACAATTATTCAATTTAGCATCAGCCTTTTCACGTGGCAGAACATTCGTTTTGCATGTGACATACGGCTGCGCTACAACCATCGGCCAGAATTCAAATGGATGTGAATCCATCGATTTTGTATTCACATAAACTGTACAGGTACATCACGCGATAGAAAATTCGGAGAGATGTTTACAACCGGGAGGAGAACGACAGGGACACGTGCACCAAAGGTGCGTAAATCAAATTTCAACATGCTTATTAAGAAATATTCGTGAAGAGGTTACTTATCTTCATTAAAATCAGTTCGAACCCCTACTAATAACTGGCTATATAATATCAACAATAACTGGCAGTCTCGGTGGAGATCTTAACTGACCGAGAGCTCGTCGACCTCAGATAAGCCTGGCTATGACTGATCACTGAAATATAAACATTTCCAGAGCATTGTCCAACCCGTTGTGCTCTAATTTGGGATGACCGATGAGGATTTTATACACAATAACGAACTTCTGTAGACGGCCCTCTTGCAGTCTTATCTATCGTATCACAGAAAAATGTAACCATTGAAAATGTATGAATGCTAGTCGATTTCATACAGTTGGCCAGTGGTCGCTGGTTTACTTAGTCTGTGGCAACAAAGCCTATAGAAAAATACGGAATATCAACTAGACAGGTGTGTAATCACTAGTACCGATAAAACATTGTCTTCACGAAACCTGGAGCGAAGCCTACAAAGCAATAAACGAAATCTATCGGGTCTCATCTCCCTGTCCAATCTTTCTAATATCTAACTTTGAATCCCCTACTTGTGTGCGCGGACACTCTTTATCGTAAAGAAGATGCGGATACAAATTTTGGTGAAAACTCTTGGAAACAAACGAGGCGATGAAGTGTTGTGCAATCCCCCATCCATGTCATCAGCCTATAACTGGCTTCGAAGCAAAAACGAGATTTCCCTTTAGCTCTTCATCAGCAAGATCAAGTGCCAGTGTACTATCTTTGGAAAGCCGTCGCTCATGATTCAGACTAATGTTCACAAAGGCAAGTTACTAGTTCATTTTTCACACACCATTATTGTGTTCTACTATCCAAAAAACTGGGGCCTGACGACATAACAACGTCGCGCAAGCTGTAGCGAAGACACACTGAAATTAAAACAATCAATTTCTCTCGAGCGCATGGTCAACAAACCTGACTAGATAATTTTCAAAGAAGACATGGTGTTCCTAGTGAATATAGCCGTCTGTGTTCCCCACCAATTGTTCAGGCGATGTAAAAATGCGGATCCTTAGAAACGTTTCCTTAGGTTGCCAGATTTCTCTACGACTGGAACTACAAGATCGCAAAGTATCTTCAACATTCATTGATTGGTTCATCCTGTTTCCCACCATTAACCCTGGAAATTTTGAAACAAAGAGGATGTCCTAAAAACTTGTGATACCCACTTGTGAAAAACCAGCAGACATTCCACTACGGACACATCAACTGAAACATGTCTAACAACCCCTAAATATAACCTCACTTCACTCTACTTATCGGTGTCGACGAAGTCTGTCATTTAACCTACTTAAGAGGTCTGCAATCTCTTTTCTTGACAAAATGTACTGTCTATATTTGTCTGAGATGATACGTTAACGTGTATGTTCATCATAAAGTTAAAGGCGGACTAGTTGGTCTGTTATGAGTTCGTCGCCTAGATAGGAAAAACGTGATTTGTCGGACTTGGCAGAGATGATGTAATTTGAAAACGACCTGTTGCATATGGGGCTAGTTGAATCCAAACAGCACAAGAATGTAACAACCCGCTACCTCTCTGTCCAAAAATACACAACTTACATGGATGACAACTAATAACGGCAGTTTTCAGAAAAATCAACGCCGAATTTTGGTTTAGAAGCTTAGGTCAGACCAGGTAGAAATACGTTTTTTTTTTAAAAAAAAATATCGCAGATTTGTTCAGTATTAATTAAATCCCAGGTAAACAAATGGTCGTGAAGAAATGTTCACCCAACTGTTTAAGGAAACTGTTTTGGTATGCACTGTTCATTGAAGTCTATACAGAAAACTTTTCTCCTGATTTGTAATGTGGCGTGTGTACAACTATATTGGTCGATATGGCATAGTTCGCAGAATTTTAATGTTACCTGCAATGTTATTTAATTCGGTGTGGTGTCATTTGTGCGGATACTTGTCAAAACCGAACTGACATCATTGTTCTTTGCAATAATCCAAAGAATAGCTGTACAAATGTTCCTCCTCTTTTAACCTGGGAAGGTGAATGTGAATCACTATTTAATAGAGTGTTGACTTAGACACCTCCACGGCTATGACTGCATTGCACGAACTTAGCCTCGTTTGTGCATCCACGAAATGTCAAAGTTTCAAGCAGCTGTTTTCGGTAGTTCTTACCCGGCATACAATTACGAGGAATACATTAGGTACAAACAAATACACCACTACCAGCCAAGACTGTCATCTACACTTCCTCCATGATAATCGCTATCCCGCCTGACATTAGCACAGTTTTATACGTAATTTTGTGTGTAATTTCTAGCGTTCTTGAGCAAAGCCGAACAAAAGCAGCCACTAATAGTTAACTGGTTATAACTTGACATAAGAGACATGATACTGAGTCGTGGCCCGCTGCAACTTTATGTAAGCAACCGGCTGAGTATCCAGTGCCATAGAAGGACTCAAGCCACATCTAGTTGTTATTGCTGCTTACTTCAGGACAGTGACAAANGGCTGGCTGCAAAGTCTATCTGATTGCGAAGACTGCGATCAAATGTGAGTGATAGTCAACTTGAAAATAAACCAAACCCCCGACTACTCATCAGAAATCACATGATCTTAGCTGAATATCGCTCACTCAGTCAGTCACCGTTCTACTCAACTCAGTTATTCTATTCAGTCCGACATACTGACGATTCGTAGCCAGCTTTTGGCAAACAGAATGTGGGAAACTGCATAATGAGTCAGGAGCCCACCAGAGAAAATGCGAATGTACAGACTCGAGTTTGAGTGAGTTGACAGTGGCACAAAATATAAGACGATGGTGGTTCATTCCATGTACAAACGAGCTTCTGGTCATTTGGTAGGAGTGAGTTGGTCTTTTTGGGTCAAGCGGTCGGTATTTGGACCAGATATATCATGGTAACAAACGTCTGAGTGACTTGGAAGCCCCGATACGAAATCAGTGCTCGTTTCATGGTGATGTCACAATGTATGCTCTGCCTTTCTTGTCTTACTGTTCACAGTACTTTGAATCCTCTGTCCAGCCAAGCAGACCGGTGACAGACGCGGTGGATTCGTGCGAGAACCGATTACACTAAGAATGAATGGTGTTCAATAAATGTCACAAAGGCGACCAGCATTGAGGATCGCATGCACACATGTAAATCCTTAGCGATTTCAGACAGATCTATGACATTTTCCTCCACAGATCCTAATGGGCTAACTGACGCTAAAGCCGAACATGCATTCTGTCCACTAATTTTCATGTGCACATGCGGTCTGGGAGAGCTGAGTGCAGGAAACCATGTCTGTTTTTTCCACAGTAATTTATCGATTTGTGGGTACATATATTTTGCTTTCTGGCTGGCCAGATGCGTGCAGATATCGGAAAATTTATTTAGATACAAGAATGCTATATCTGACTGAGAAACATAAACTGATATGGAAAAGTGATATGGTTAAACTGAAGGAGAATGACACAGCAAAAACTCCATCGTCGTAACAGACACGAACTAACACCTAGGTATCAACTGGACACTATTCAACACTGATATCACATAATGCTTTTAGACTAGCCAATTTTGAGAAGTAACTAGTTTCGCACTTTTTCTGACTCCTCAATAGTGCAGTTCCTTAGTACGATTGGAATCCGAACTTCGCTCCGCACTCGCACGTTGGTCACTAGGCCATGGGCAGCACATTCGGAACGATTGAACTATCACACATATGCTCAACCGCATTCACTTGTGTGTGATAGTGCGATCACCCGAACCCTTCCAGAAGAGACCCATTAACTACCCTGTCAAGTGAACGCTGTACTGATTAATGATTCATAGTCTGGAATCAGGCGGACTTGGAATAAACACCAGCTACACCTGGTGAGCATTACTCAAAGACGAATATGTTTCAGCATACCGATGTGGCATTCGGTTGGGTTTAATGTGTGGTCCATGTGACTTTGCGAATAGCAGTTAGATTCCCAGTCGTGGTGTAGATGCGCGCCGCCGACAAGATCTACCGACAGCGACACTAGCGTATAGTGTTCCTCTTCGACCGAAGTCGGCTGAAAACGGCAGCGTTAAATAGAAAGATGAGGTCACATCTTTGTGCTAATCAGTTCTTACGTGATGGATTCCCATATTAGTTGACTGCATCGATTACTTCGTGTTGATTGCAAAGGTTGATATACACCCTTGCGATAAGATATGCCTCTGTAAAGCTCACCCACAGGTGTTGTTAATCGCATCAAACATCACTGTTTCCTTGACTGCGTGGGTGACCAGCTTTCCGGTGTTGTTACACAAGTGATGTATTCGGTTCTTCTTCCGATGTTCATTGCGTCAAAAACAAGACACTTCGGATTTTAAAAAGTCGGTTGCGTAGGTTGAGCGATGAGTGACAATAAAATGAAGTGAACGAGCATCACATGAGTGCAGTCAGGGTTCACTGCCATGGTACTGAAAGTGATTGTGTCAGCACCTTCTGCCAACAGAAGTCCGGTGCCTGCCGTCTGATTAACAAGAACTTGAAGAACACCAGCAATCTAGGGTTGCGTCTGCCCAATAGGACCATAAAAGAAGCGACGGGCCAACTGGAACGAAAGGCCTGTATCTCGCAGCGTATATCTTCCTACGTTGCAACTAATTGTACGGTCTAGGATTGCTGAACGGATAGCGGAATAACGGTCAATGAAATGACCGATAACGGAACGATGGTCAACGGTAATGAACAACGGACTACGGAGTGTACACAAGTTATTCGTAACTTGCCGGCCAACCAAACCACCTGAGGCTAACATATCTTTGCGTCGCTCAACCGAAAGATAACTTGGTCACAAACTCGCCCGTATTTAAAGGGTTTGGGAACATCAAGAAAGCAACATCGAGAAGAATAGACCAGACGAAAGTTCAGAGAGTACAGCGTAGGCGTGTATTCGGGATGACAACAAAAGTTGTCACAAAGGCTGTGAAAGCTATTGAAGGCTACAGATGTACACGGCCATACCAGCTGTGAAGGTCACTAACAACAGTACTTTGTTAGACCGTTTGCAGAATAGTAGTTTCGGAAAATTGGAGACTTCCTCAAAATCTTGCTGTCTTGATGAACTGAATGAAGGGAACTCAGTGTTTCAAACTTTGAACTCCGTTTAAACCAATCTTGTTATATGTGTAGTTGTTTGCTGACAATTTTCATGACGTTCTACGGATATGGAGTGTCGATAGCTCGCATCCCAATTGGTATATTCAGTTTAACTTCACCTGCAGTGCAATCTACCTTAAATCATTAACTTCTGAATCTGAGTCGAAGTGTAATCAACGGTGGCTTGGTAACAAGTACGCTGTAAGGCATAACGCAACTGTTCGCATGTCTTTCGACGGTGATGACACTGACGATAAAGCAAGAACATTTGTAAAACAGAGACGAGATTTCCAAGAGTCCAGTGGATGTTCACATTTTGAAACCAATATAAAAAGCTTCGAAATTGGAGAACATTGTACAAATTATACAATGAGTATTCGTCTTTGATGATGACAAAATCTTAGCATACTTTTGCACTGAGTTAAATGAATAGGACAGGCAAGAATAACCTTTGCCAGAAATGACCGTCTCCTGACCTGAAGTAATCGAATGTTACATAGGCCAACAGAAAACCTAACTTAGTCATAATAGGAGGGCTGGCTATTTAAATGGGATGGCAAAATCCTGCTTTTTATGTTGAATAGCCTGTTCTGTTTAGTGCAAAAACCCAGTCGGAAACAATGGTGAATAAATTTGAGCACAACGGTTTCTGTTGTAGCTTCAATGGAGACCGCGTAACTGGCCTATTACGCTGCCCTGATCAGTTATATCAACAACTTAACTGGGGACATTATGAGAACAATTAGTGAGGTAACTTAAGTCTAACACGGCAGAAAAAGTTGTTTTCTTCCTCTAACTCTTGTGACTATTCCGAGCCGCAACGGTTTATTTTTGATCCCATGTGCATTACGTTCATTGCCCAACTTGAATGAAAATCACTTGACTAGGTGAAGTTCAAGGCCAGGTAATCTGTAAGTATTTACACAAGTGCAAGTTCACCTCCAGTTCATACTGGCTTACATGTTGTGAAACTATTCCAGAGTACCTTGCGAACTAATCAGTGTTGACTGTCCTAATGCGTTAGACCTGTCAGTGTTATTGCCTGTAACATCCCATAAGTAGGTCTGCACTATTCGAGCTCGTTTCAAAAACTGGCTGTCCGAAGCGTGTGTCCGGCGTGCATACATTACTGGTTGGCCTGATACGATCGATTGACTGGCTAGTTTTCTCTAGATATGAATGTGGGAGTCGGACTCAGTAAATTAACGTAGCTGGGCTTTGGGTGCTCACCTACGCACACCATCTGGTAGATGATTTCATCCCTATTTGTGAGCACTCATGGATATCTGATGAGTAGTCGGGGGTTTGGTTTNGGAGTTAACAGACAGTAACTGTGTCTCCTCTCGAGACGATCGAGCAACCTGATCATTGCTCACAAGAGGGAGTGGTTGAGCGTTCAGATTTGATGATTCGGTCGTGCCTAATGTGAGGTCAATGGCGTAGTGGTTAACACGGTTGCCTCATGATTGGAATGTCCGGAGTTCAAATCCCGGCCGTGGCAAGGATATGCACTACTGACGAGCTCTAATGAGAGCTAAACTCGAGTCTAGTGCTTGTTTTCGAAAGAGGCTGGCTGGAATGTCTATCTGAATGCGAACGCTGCAATCAAATGTGAGTGGTGGTTAACTCATGGATATGATCAACGTCCAGTTGAACGGCGCAGGTGTTCCAGTCAGCCGAGCTCAAAAGCAAGCACTAGAATCAAGTCTCGCTCCAGTTAGGGCTTGTCAGTGCTGCATACCCTTGTCTCGAACATGTTTTGGCTGTTGAACAACCTTGTTGAGTACTGTGCAAGTTACGTCACATTGAGCACAATCAACTTATCATGTCTGACAACATAACCTTTTTGCCTGTGAACTACAGTCAAGTCAACCCTTCGTCTTGATAGAGGACAGTTGCAACCTGTTCAGTTCAAACGATAATCCGCAATCGAAATCTCCCAGAGAGACAAAAATGTCCGACTTCTTTGCGTTTGCTGAACGATATTTTGGTTCACTGAAGAGTAGCTGGGGTTTGGTTCACTTCTGGCTCAGCATCACTCGTAGTCGATCACCATTCTCGCAGTCAGGCGGAGGGGATAGCCGAGCAGATTCGAAACAGAAACCTTTGTGATTAAAGCCAGTGTGCTCGACGATTAGTCAATCAGTCCAGCTGTTATCGAGCCAGATATAAACGTGGTTTAGCTGAATTCTATTAGTAGAATAGATAGGGGTTTCAGATGTTAACATATACGTGTGAATCTTAGCCGACCCATATCGACATTCTATTGATTTCATATAAAAATGAGGTCGGCTGTGGGATGTCAGTGCCAGTACGAGTATCAACAAGTATTTACGCAACTTGTGGTCATGTTGAATAGGCGGTGGCCCTCAGATTCGTTACAGCAGATCGACCAAATTCTTTCCCTACTACACAAAAGCATAACATCAAGGTAAAGTAACTGGTTGTCGTTATGCAACCGAGTGTCTAAGTGTCTGTACTCTTTTCTGACACCTGTTTACAGATGGATTTGATTCCGTGGTTAGTGGAATGCTGATGAGTGCTCACGAAGTCGAAACAGTTGCTCGCAACTTCATAACCCAAAATCGTGTCGAAGGATGAATCCTCCAGCATGGGCAAACCACAATTGTAACTTGTAAGAAAATGGACTCCACTTTCTAATGAAACTTGATATCAACATCTTACGTCGATGTTCACCATAAACTATCATCTGAATATGATGTAGACGTAGGTTGTTTAACTTATCTTCAGTGAAAAGAAAGTCGATCTATTGTTGCTCACCACCTTTTGCATCTCTGATAGCTGACAGTCTTCTTTTTCGAAACAAACTCCAGAGGAACAAATGAATCCCAGTATCACAGCGTTTGGATAGCAAAAATATTTTTTGCAAACTCACCGACACCGGCCATCTGCATCCACTGCTTCAAAACAAAGTGGGTAAATTTATCTCATACAAAATTTTTTGCACTAAAACAGTGATCGATTATCTCTAGGCACCTGCAGATCAGTACGATATTTTGCACCAGCATATTTTTTCGAATAATGTAAATTGGATTGTATACAACATACACATACACAGGTGCCTCCCAGACGCAGTTGATTCAATTCTGCAATTATACAGCTGTTTATGTCATCAAACGATAACGACGTTGACAATCACACTGGCGTTGAGTTGTGTTTCTGTGTATTACAGTGTTCTTCACGGATAACAGCTGTGTGTTTTGTAGTTAACGTTGTCCGGCAGCAGTGTAGTCCCAACTGAACGTGTGTAATCGCAGTTAAAGGTGAGAGAAAGAGAGAGGATTGGATGACTAATCTAGAAATTTCTACACCAAAACCAGACCAGCACAAATGGTTGGAGTAATGACTTAGTTTTCGGATAATGAAGAACTGTTCTGTACCGCAAGACTAATATCGAAGTCACAATGATTGTATCACTTAAACTAGGCTCACACATGAGTTCTGACACAATAACAGCAATGAGAGCGGAACCTACTGATCAGAATTTAACATAACACTAATGAGATTTTGTGTGAGATTTCAGTGTCAACTGTTTGTTCGAGATCCTGATTGTGTGGACCAGATAACCAGTATAAGCCAAGTTACAATAAATCATGAACAGGAAAGAATACAGTTTAGCTAAACACTTTTTGACTTCCTAGTCAATCGTCAGATATTGTAGAAGAAGTCAAGTGGTGATATCAAGAACGGTGTATTCACTACACGACAGACTGAATCCCAATAATGTCTTAATGCGAATCAATATATATGAGACAAAAATAACTTCCTTGACTTTGATTGGCTTGCGTCCTGTCACTCGTTCTTATTGGTTGGCACCGTCCACATCCTTCGTTGTTTTTTAAATAACTTTGGGGATCTTCCGGTTTCTCAATACGGATTCATGTTCCCGATTGTTCTTGATTAGGCTAGAACTATTATCCAGTGTCGACGTGGATCCTTTACGCAAGTGCACCCTGTTTCTTCGCAGTAGTCCTTGATTAGTACTTAGTACATCGTACGATCGTTCGCCTGCTCCTCTAACAACTGTTACTTTTTGCCAGGTGTTTGTTCCTGCCCCAAGTGGTTGTATCCAAACTGAATCACCTTCTGCCAGTTGTGGTAATTCCCGAGACCCTCTGTCGTATATCAATGCTTCCTTTTCCATAAGTTTTTTCAAACGTTGTCGTGTTACCGTCCATGGGGTTTGATGTGGATCTAAAGCGTTTTCAACCAAAGGTATCCTGGTTTTCGTTCGTCGCCCGAAAAGTCTTTGTACGGGACTCAGTTCTATATCGGCAGACG